>WMKJ01000060.1:0-80780 GCA_009733715.1 Herpomyces periplanetae | reverse complement strand
CTCCACTAATTCTGGCCTATTCAGTAATAGTACTGCTACAAGTGATGCATTTTCTACTGGCTCAGCTTTCAGTAGTCTAGGTGTCCCCAAAACTTCAACATCTACTCTTGCCGGAGATGCTAGCAAGGCACCTACCATCTCCTTCGGTAGTTCATCAAACACTGGATTCTCATTAGGCGATGGAAAATCTGCCATCACCACGACTACAAACACACCATCTACTTTAACCAGTACAACGTTTGGTACTGGCTTGGCTAATAGTAGTGGAAGTGAAACAGTTCCTGCTACTACCGCAACCTCCACCACTCCCGCCTCTACTACTGCCGCCGCTACCACGTTTGGAGGAATATTGGCAACCACTAGCACCAGTAATCCCTCAACTGCTGCATCAACACTCGCATCTACTCTGAATCCAACAAAAAATGGAACATTTTCCTTTAGTGCAAAAACGTCTGGAAATGGGTTATTCAGTATGGCATCCGTTGCGGGGCCTACTCCAGCAATTTCTTCCTCAGGGACATTTAACTTGGGAACCAATTCTTCCACACCAAACAAATCTCTGGGTAGCGGGGGACCGTCTTTCAATTTTGGTACCACTGTAGATACCTCGGGTGCCGGGTTATTTCAGGCAGCGAAAGCTACTTCAGCGTTGCCGGGGGCGGGGAATTCCGCGGCAACACCCAGCAAAAGTCCATTATTCTCCGGTCTTGCAGGTACCAATGCTACTTCTAGCTCGGCTACATCTAATACTAGTTTAACAAGCACTGCAGCAGTAGGACAAGCTACCACAGTCACGAAAGGAGGAATCGCAACAGGGGCATCAACGAATCAGGATTCGGGCGTTAAGATAAATACTAGTGTTAACACGAGTAACGACGGGTCTCTTAAGGGTGCTAATAGCGCTAGTGAAGGAGTGACGGATTCAAATGACAATAGGGCTGGCAACGTTGGACAAAAGGACACCTTATCAGCGTCTACACTTGGAGGGTCTATTTCAGGACCCAAACCCGATCCTGCATCAGCACTTAAGAATAAATCACTGGATGATATAATCACTCGATGGGCCACAGATTTAACTAAATACCAAAGCATTTTTCAAGCGCAAGCTGATCAAATAGTTGCATGGGACCGATTGCTTGTTGAAAACTCAAATAAAATATCGGCATTATATAGTCATGCTTTTAAAGCCGAACGCGATGCAGCTGAGATTGAACGACAATTAACAAGCGTCGAAACTCAGCAGGATGATTTGGAAGTGTATCTGGCCAAGTATGAACGTGAGGTTGACGAATTGGTTCAGAAAAGTGGTGTATTAGGGGCCGACGGTTTACGATTATCAGGTGTTGATCGTGAGAGGGAACAAACGTATGCTTATTAAGTTTTTATTCGAAAAAGTTGAATTAGCTAACATTTTGTTTTTTTAAACAGGTACAAGCTGGCGGAAAAGTTAACGGAAAAAATTAACGGTTTAAATCGTGATGTGACAGAGGTAGTTCAAGAGATCAACATGATTTCGGCGTCGCTAAGTAGAACGGGAAATCCAGATGACCCGGTAAGTGTATAAAGTTAACATGTAGACAAGTATGGAGCTGATAAAGCGAAATGTTCATAGTTATCGCAGGTAGTTCGGGTTTTGAATAGCCATCTATTACAGCTTCAAGAAATTGACAGTGGAACAATGGAGTTGCGCAAGAAGGTTGAAGCAGCACAAAGGGACAATGGAGCACGGTTGAGCATGGCAGCGAGCTTAGACCGAAATGGACGGCGTAGTGACTTTAGTGTATCAGCGAATGATATGACGGAAGACTTTTACAAGTCATTTTTGGCGCGGAGGTAAGTGAGTGGAATGGGATGATATGAAAAATCGGAATCTATAAACACAATGTCTTGGTTCTATGTATTACGGTAAAATTTAACTAGGTATCCAGAGATATCAAAAGTTGCGATGTTTAGGCAGACGGGATTCTTGGGGGAATGATTTATCGGTGGTTGTTTGAGCAAACATGGAGGAAGATAGAAGGTGAAATAAGATTCATGGATGGTCTAGACTACATAATCCCAAGTACGATTGAGTAAAAAGATGTAGAGGAGGAATGAACAATATTAAAGCGGGGTTTATTGTCGATGGGATTTAGGCGCTCATTAGCACGGAACGCATAACCATTACACCGTTTAAAGCATAAATGAGTACAATGGGTGGATGATTTCGGGAAGTCACTTCTTGGAATTTGAAGATAGGTTGTCGGATATTTCATCACTGTATGAAGCGAACGGGGCGGTTGGTGAGCACGTTAGATGTAATGGGAAGGTTAAGCAATAGTCAGTGTATGTTTATGTGAGGGTGTGCGAGGGCAAGGTTGTAAACTTACACGGATTTCATGAGTTCACCCATTTGTTTTTGATGTAATTCTAGTTTCTGTTTAAGAATTTTCAGCTTTTTCATCTCCTCTTGTCGAATATACATTTCTTCCATGCCATGTTCACGTTGGGTGAGGGCATCACCACTTCGAAGTCCGCCTGGTCTAGAAGTTCCAGAGCCGGTGTCACCAGCAGCCATTTTTGGAGATGAGTGAGTTATAAGAGTACGGTTTAAAGGAAGAGAAAGTCGAGTGTTTGATTTGGTAATAAAAAAGGGGATTGGTGATGTATGAAAAGAGTAGCGGAAGGAACTGGGAGAGATAAAACGCGACATAGTTTGGAAGTGAAGGGAAGCGTAGTGGAGGTGATAAAATTTTGTTTAAGGATAAAGGGAATATAAAAGATTTTTAAAGAAAGAATTGACAAATAAATAAAAGGGTTTAAACGAGAGATAAAACGAATAAAGGATCATGCATAAACTTGGAGTAAGAGTTAAATATTCTTCTCAAACGTGAGAGGAAGTATCGTCAGCTCCAACCTTGACAAGCAACACGTGCTGGGCAATACGGCTGTAAGAGCGCAGCGAAGCAAATAGAGATCACGTGCAGAGCACTTGGGATTCGGGGTTTGTTTGGAGGGGGTGTGGAGGATTTGGAGAAGGTAAAGTGTGTTTGAGAATGACGGATTAGGTATTAATGAAGGGGATAGTTAGTACGTGTGTACGTTTGAATGGGTTCTACAGCTGCATGACTATGGGCTATTAGGGAGGGAAGTATTTGGGTGTACAGGTTCGTGATTACTTGACAACGTTTGGTAAATTTAAGAGTAAGCCTGTAACTAGATTAAACTGCAGCGTTATACGTGCCCACAATGGTAGTTGTAGTTTGGAAGGGAAATAGTTTCACCGCTAGGATGGTGAGCCGGTATAAACATGAGCATGTAGTAGACGCATGCACAGAGGTAAAAGAACTGATAAGGGAAGGTCGAGGAAAGCGATTTGCGTGTGTTTGCACATGAACGTGTACAAACACGAATATACATGAATTAATGTTTCTGACACAGAAAGATAGATGCACGCATACACAAACACAGATGTGTGGAATTGAACATCTAAATATATATCCGCACCTGTACAATTGGAATAGGTAGGCCGCGGTTACGCTTCATCAACTAAAGTAACTATGATCGACTTTGACAGATGATGGGTAAAGAGTATTAAATAATGCTGAAATGGGGGATATACAGCATTATTAACTCAATGGGCGATCTAACAAAACGTGTAACGTGGTAATTGAAGGTAAATGAGAAGTAAAAAATTAAGTCGGGTAATTAACGGGAATAGGTGGTTATTGGTTAGTAGAGGGTAATATGGAAGAGTTATGGTTAAGTAAAAATGTTTTAAGCGGGAGGCGTGGAGAGTAGCGACGGTTGCGCACGAGAAGGGTGAGCACAAATTAGCAAGGAAAAAGATAGTATGCCTGTGAAGAGACATGGCTAGATTTGGGGCATGGGGGGATTTAAATGAGGACGGATGGGTATGGGAAAAATGAAAGTAAAAGAGTATGGGGGAATGGTAGGCAGTGATAAGCGTAGAAGCGCGGACGGGGGGGGCACGGGCACACACACATATACACATTCGCACATATACAAATAGACGTACACGTACACGAACAAGTACACATACACATACACATACACACATACACACATACACACATATACACATACACACATACATATATCCACACACATATACGCATACGCATACGCATACGCACACGCACATGCACACACACCCCCTTATACACATACACATACACATACGCATACACACACGCACACACACACATACGCATACACACACACAGACACACATACACACACACACACACACACACACACACACACACACACACACATTCGCACACACACACACATAGAATATAGTAACCCGGGGACAGTAACCTTAGTCGAGCCATCTCCACCATTTCTGTTGACTGAGTCGTGCAAAGGACAAAACGCCAGAACAGCATCGGCACACGGCGGAAAGCACAATGAACCAAAGCCGAAGCATCGGGCCGAGTGAGCGCGAGCGACACCGGGATCCCGAAGGCCAGCCTGTGCGGAGAGTCTCGCCTATTCGGGCCTGGTGACCGCTGGCACGTTGGCTCGATTTACCTCCCGCTACCAAACGCCGCACAAACCGCACTAATTTACATAATCATTGATGACGGGGAAATTGGCCGGAAAAATGCGATATTCCGGGGTACTTTAGTTTTAGTATAAATCTCCCCTTTCCCCCGGAATTTCGAACATTTGTTTCTCCCGCTTTACTTCTCGTCCTAGCTACCTACACTCTTCACACACGTCCTTTTTTCCTCGGTTCTACTTTAAAATTTCCGTTAGTCTATCAACTTCATCATAAATTTATTTCCCTTCATCGAATTGGTTATCTTCCGTCATTCTCCTCCCATTTCTGCCGTACTTCACATAAGTCTTGATTATTTTTCTCTGTCACGCGTTTCCTCTCAATTATATCCCCCGGTAACTTTATCCCACTTCCTTACCGTGCATCGCGAACTTTTCTTCCCTTAACTTTTTTCATTTTTACCTTATCCATCCGTCTAAATATTTATTCGCTTATTTGTCCTTTTCTTACCCCCTCCCCCCCTTCTCTAATATAATAAAATCACTCTTCATCTTCTTTTTCCTTTCCTCATCTCCTCCCCTACCACCATTTTCTTGCTCCCCTTTTCCTCTAATCACTTTTAAACCATGACGACTGAAAATTTCGTTTATCTTGCCAAGCTCGCTGAGCAAGCCGAGCGCTATGAAGGTTTGTAATGCTGCTAATGATTATTATTCTGAAGTCTCTCTCTCTCTTAACTACCCTCCTACTCCTAATATAACCTCCCCATCATGTACTCCTACTCCTGTTATTTATAAGGGGTGTTTTTTTTTGAAACCCTGTTTTCTCCATTATGTGTGTATTTCCTTTTCGTTCTTAACATTTATTGGCTAATTTAATTCACTTTATCAACGTAGAAATGGTCGAGCATATGAAAGCGGTTGCGTCGCTCAACGAAAAACTTTCCATCGAAGAACGCAATTTGCTATCTGTGGCGTATAAAAATGTCATCGGTGCCCGTCGCGCTTCCTGGCGCATAGTCTCCTCCATTGAACAAAAAGAGGAAAGCAAGGGAAACTCGGCTCAAGTCGGATTGATCAAAGACTATCGCACTAAAATCGAGGGAGAATTGGCCAAAATTTGCGAGGATATTCTCGAAGTTCTCGATAAGCATTTAATTCCCAACGCTGATAACGGCGAATCACGGGTTTTCTATCATAAAATGTAGAGTTTTCCCCCTCTATTTATCGAATACCCACATCAATGGGCCATATCTATCTCTGAGTTTACTATTATGCCACGAGTCTGACTGTTCTTTTTTCCCCGATCCACAGGAATGGAGATTATCATCGTTATCTGGCTGAATTTGCCGTCGGCGACAAGCGAAAGACTTCAGCTGACGCTTCCCTCGAAGCCTATAAAGCTGCCACTGAAATATCTAACGTCGAATTGGCGCCCACTCATCCCATTCGACTTGGACTCGCCTTGAACTTTTCAGTCTTCTTTTACGAAATTCTCAACGCTCCCGATCAAGCGTGTTACCTTGCCAAACAAGCTTTTGACGATGCGATTGCCGGTAAGTCCTGTTTTATTTTTCCTTACCTTTATACATTATTTTTTCCTTTTTATTCTCTACTTTCGTCATTCTTAATATCCTTTGGCCTTGATTGCCGAGTATCCACCCACAAGTTAATACCTGCGCGTACGTGCATCTATACATGCATATGTCAATGTGTGTGTGTACGAGTACGTGTACGTATACGTATACGTGTGCAATGTATACCCTCAATCTTGATATGATCTATCCGTCTTCTCATGTATCCTCCCTTCCATTAAATACTTGCTTCATCTTGTATACATTTATCTCTTGCTTCATTCAAGCTAATACCCCCCCGTTTCCATTACCTCCAGAACTCGATACCCTGAGTGAGGAAAGTTACAAGGACTCTACGCTAATCATGCAACTCCTTCGTGATAACTTGGTATGTATACATTTTATATTTATAAAATATTTCCTATTTCGGACTGCTCAACCACTTATCAACCGGTCAATATCTAATCGTGTACTTTTTCCTTCTCTCTTACTTTCTTGGTTCGTCATCTATAGACTCTATGGACTTCATCTGAAGGAGAGAATGCCGTCCCCGAAACTTCAAATGAAACAATTGAAACTGCGGCAGCTTCTGCTACCACTGCTCAACCTTCGGCCTCTGCTACTGCTACAGCCGCTACCACAGCTGCAAGCACTGCCGCCATTTCCGCTGGAACTACCGCCAACAATACATCCAACTCGCTCATCGACTCTACACCTCCTCTAGCGGCTTCTGATGCTCCAGCTGAAGCTGCTCCAGCTCATCCAATTGCCGTCAACGCCGAATAAACTTTGGCTATGCGATCGATAATCATTTCCTTTTGTTGATTAAAACCCCCACTCTGAAACCCGTTTGATTTCAGTGCAACACACGCGTATTTCGCTCTAACTTCATCGTCATCTTCTTCATGTTGTTGTTGCTCTGATCAAAGCTTGCCCTTTTAAATTATCGTTCCAAGGAGGAGACGTAGAGAAGGTTGAATGAATTGTTGATTGCCCGGGATAGTTTATTGGACCGTGTCTGTATTTGTTTTTAGACTTTTATTTACTCTTCATGTCTTATGTTTTTATTTGCAAAGGCCTCGATGGTGAACTTCGATCATACGTCAAATCTGATTCCTGCTCGTCCCCATCATTCTCGTTAATTCGTGATGCCTCCAATTTCTCGCCAACTCCTCTCCTCCCGTCCCGTCCAGTCTCGTCTTCCATTTCGTGATATCCATTTCCAACCCGTTCGTCCACTCCATCGCCCATGTAGTATCATCTCCCTTGATTTCTTTTTTCTTTTGTAAGTAGATTTTTTCTTTACTCCTTCATCCTCAATTCCCTTAACTTGTATCTCCCATCTCCCTCCCTCCCTTTACCCCCATTCCTCCCCTCAATATTTTATTTTTCCTAAACCTTCATTCTTTAACCTCCTTCTGCTCCTCTTGCTGGATTTTCCTTTTCCACCCCTTGCTCCTTTTGATCCAATCTCGTCTATCTTTAATTATCTCCAGGCTTACCCTACCCCATGGCTAGTTTTAAGTGAATATAAACTTCTTACCTGTACTTGTCCTAATCAAATTTTGTCAATCTTCCTTTCCCAGGATCCCCAAAACTATTTTTCTCTAGCGTCTCTATTTTTTCCCATTACTTATCGCCCAATCACCTCATCCTCCCCATTTTCCCTGCTTATTCTGTCTTTTATTAATATACACTCCCCCAACCTAACACTTTCCAATATTGCCCTTACGATCCTTTTTCCATTACACCATTACGTCGAGCCGCCCGCACTGATAACTTGCCTTTGCCCGAGTATCGTTAAAATCCGTAAAAACTCTATTGATACGCAATTCCAATCCTTGATTCATTCACCATCTCGCATTATTAGCAATGCCTAACGCTGTGCCCTGAAGATAGCAAACCATGGTACAACATGCACGTTTACTAGCTGTGCAGGTGATGATACGCTGAAGGAAAACCCGGCTGGTTCACTTAGGCTAGGCATACGCGTGCCCTACGTTAATCCAAATGAACTTGATACAGCACAGCACAGCGCGACTCGACTCGACTCGACTCGACTCGACATTGATCCGGAACGATGCGGTGCGTGTGCATGTGTACTTGCACCTCGGAAATTTTCCCCATCATTGGCGGCATACGCTAAAAACACGGCTTAGCAAGATTTCACTGCGCGTGTACATCTCACGCTAGATAATAGTCAAGGTTTCTCGTTCGCCGTGTGAAATGCATGCACCCGCTACAACCTTCTAGCTATTTCCAGTCGGCGTATTCGCTCGCTCGCTCGCTGGCTCCCCAGCTGTCTCGCATACGTCATGCTAACTATCGCTCGCTATCCCCGCTTCTCCCTACGTCTCACTCTTGTCGTCCATCCCGTTTATACTAGTGCTATATTTTACTTAGTCGGGGCCGCTTGTTCGCCAACTCTCCCTCCCCATATACTCTCATTATTAGGCTATTAGTATCTCCCGCTACCCATTCCTTTGCCTCGCTCTTAATTCACTTACGTACGTCCACGCACAATCCCCGTTCCGCTTCGCATCTGCTTGCCCCTACAACCTTCTTAATACCCCTATCGTTCGTCTACACTGTCCTATTTCGTTGATGATTCAATCAATTTTTCATTATTCAAATGCACATACTGCTCTGCTACCTGCGTAGCTCGTGCTAAATTAATTATGCGCATACTCGTATTCCCGAATCGCCCATGTGTAAATGAGTGAGATGCGTTAATTACACCAACCCTTCAACATTTACACAAACATTCCACGTTAACAGAAACCATGCAATTGTAAATACTTCAGCGTCCACTCGCCATCTCTATATCTCATATCCTTTCGTCATTCATGTTCCACCGTTCGTGTAAAATATCCTTTCTGTTAATGAAATTAAACGTATCGTCCAAACTTATAACATCCAAGAATCCGCACTCCACTCCTATCCTCCACTACACCCCCAATTCAAGCATTCCATACCCGCACTAGAGTCTCACAGAGGCCAACGTCGTTCGTTTCAAATAAATAAAATCCGTATAATGCAAGAAGCGTAGATCCATTCAAAAACCAGTCCAGAGCTTTGCGCGTTCGTGGCACGCGCCACGAGGGAAAGTAATCCGTAATACAAGCCCTGCAATAAATGTTAACTCTTTTCTACGTATGTGCCGCCCACAATTTTCAAGTATAATCACCACTTTACCCATCTCACTTACTGAAAGCCCATATGCGAATGAACAATTATCAACGTTACCAAAGCCGCATCCACCATCGGATAGTTTACTCCAGCGGCAAATGGTGTAATAGTCAAGGGAATAAGTAGTATTGACACAAGTCTATCATAACGGCAAGTTAGATGATGTCCGTGAGTTATTCGTCAAAGTTGCCAACAATCGCCATGCATCCATGCTACTACAGGCTGATTCGTGAATGTAACAACAACATATATAAACTATCAAATGCAATATTTTCCATACCAATAAGGAATAAATTACTCACCTTTCAAATGTCCAATGATAACTACCATGACTAGGCGATGTAGGGATAACAGGTACAGGATCGTTAACTGTATAACTTTATTTAGAACGTTTGGACTTCCCTTATTGTTGCTCACGTAGCACGATAATTTAAAAATTACCTGTTCCCTCAATATGCTCTAGAAAATAAATCGGTCTTTAGTATACGCTACACACGTAGTAAAATTGTGTTTATACAGTTAGTCTGTATGAACAATTAATAGAGGAACCTACGTGGTAAGGGTGGGAGAATAGCTCTGGTGGGCGTGGCATGTAGAGCACGAATAATTGTTGACCCTGGAATTGATGTGGTATTTGCTTTGCATTGTGAATATGAACTTGACTGCTTTCCGGTAATCATCAAGCCCATCACAGTCGGTGATACACGAGCATAGCATCGTGGTATATCGGAGTGTGTCCATCCCAACGTTGACTGTGACGCAGATCGTAACAGCGAGTGCGGTTTAATTATGACATGACGATTGTTAATCCATTCACCCTTGACAATTCGACTTGTCATGCTCCCACCAAACGTTGATCGAGTTATTCGAAGCATTATTAAAGATTGTGCTTGTGAACCTATCGTCTATTACTCTTACCGTAAATATCACAACGATATACACGCATTAAGCACAATAAGTCCAAGTTTGTTCGTGCGATAAAGAATGCAAATTCCCAAAGTTATACCTTTCTTTAACTTTAACCATTAAAAATATTATCAACAAACTCACTCCTCATTCCATGATCAATCTGAACACTTCTATACAAAATTTTTCGCATCTCCTCTCTAAACTTCACGACACGCGTTTTGACCATTTTACCTCGCACGTGACTTTACAACCCAATGTCATGTGATGGGAATAATATAGTGTGGCCAGGTGAGGTTGTTTTTAGCCAATAAGAAAGCCGATGATAAATCCGATTTGACTAATGAAAAAATAGGTAATACTAATCGCCGAGGATTCGGCCCGAACGAGTATCAGCGGCTTTAACGGTTCGGAGAGAATAGTAATAATTTAAAGCCGAAGTTTCGGTTGTTGCCGATGCCGGAAATCACCGGAATGTCGTGCCGATGGGAAGTTGTTTGAGTACTTTGACATTTTGATGTTGCGATTTCATCCGGGTTAATCTCCAATACTTAACGGTTAATGCTAACTGCTATTACCTTATGTTGATTTCTTCTTGCGTACTTTCGAGCTAAATTCTACGCAGGTTTAATCCAGGCAGAATGCATATCTCGCGGCAACTTATTCATACTTTGCGTCAAAGTACACGCAACGCTCAATTATCAAAGCGAATCGCGTATCCGTTAACGCGTAGTTTTGCTTCTCCTTGTCTTGATCCCATTCGAACACAAACTACTACTTTACCCAACGGGTTCACGGTTCGTTAATAACAATTTTACCCAACACGCGTTAATGGTTAAACGTTTAACTTGTTATTCATGTTGGGAAATGTATAACGTAGTGTTAACATACAGCTAATAGCATAATTTTTAGATCGCAACAGAACATGCTCCTTGGTCACATACTTCCACTGTCGGCGTATGGATTGACGCAGGTAGCAGGGCCGAAACGGATGAGACTAATGGAACGGCACATTTTTTAGAGCATCTTGCTTTCAAGGTATAATTAACAATCAGTCCATCTGTTATCGTGAATTGGTGATAAGTGTACCAGAGCAGTTGAAATGTTCTCTTAATGGAATCTTCAACTTACCACGTACACGCACGCTTTAGGGAACGAAAAATCGTAGTCAAAGAGACTTGGAAATGGAAATAGAAAATATGGGTGGTCATTTGAATGCTTATACATCCGTAAGTGTGCAGTTTAATACTTGAAGATACTTCATTATTCAACCTATGATGTATACTCATGCCTCCTTGATCGTATACAGAGAGAAAGTACCGTATATTATGCTAAAAGCTTTAACTCGGATATTGGACGCTCGGTGGACATTTTGGCCGATATACTACAAAATTCTACTCTAGATTCTATGGCAATAAATCGAGAACGGGATGTAATTCTCCGTGAACAAGAAGAAGTGAATAAACAATTAGAGGAAGTAGTCTTTGATCATTTACATGCCACTGCTTATCAAGGACAACCTTTGGGCCGAACGATTCTCGGACCTAAAGAAAATATCGAGAGTATTCAGCGTACAGAACTGGAAAATTATATAAAAAAAAACTATACAGCAGATCGAATGGTTCTCGTCGGCGCAGGTGGTGTACCTCATGATGATTTGGTCCGTTTGGCAGAAAAGTACTTTTCTACGCTACCCAGTGCACCTGAGGGTGAAGCTGCAGCGTACACAGCTCACAGAGCTAAGCCTGAATTTATCGGTTCAGAGTTACGAGTACGCGATGATACCATGAATACAGCTAACATTGCTATTGCTGTCGAAGGTGTAAGTTGGAGTGACCCCGATTATTTTACGGCACAAGTAACCCAAGCTATCGTGGGAAATTGGGATCGCGCAATGGGTGTATCACCTTATCTTAGCAGCAAACTTAGCACATTCGTACATAAAAATCAACTTGCCAATAGCTTTATGAGTTTTTCTACAAGTTACAGCGATACTGGGTAAGTGATGGAAAAATTTTCCTTGTATAACTAATATACGTACTGAATTGCTAATAAATAATTGCACTGAATGGTTAGATTATGGGGTATATATTTGATATCGGAAAATTTTGAACAAATTGATGATTTGGTACATTTTACTCTTAGAGAATGGAGTCGTTTATCAGAAAATGTTTCTCATGCGGAAACTGAAAGGGCAAAAGCCCAGTTAAAAGGCTCAATATTATTATCACTGGATGGAACCACGGCAGTCGCTGAAGACATTGGGCGGCAGATTATAACAACTGGTAGACGGATGACCCCGAGCGAAGTTGAACGAGCAATTGATCGAGTAACTGAAAAAGACGTTATGGATTTTGCTCGTCGAAAGATCTGGGATCAAGATATCGCCATCAGTGCCGTAGGCAGAATTGAAGGTTTATTGGATTACGCTCGTGTGCGGAATGATATGTCGCGCATGTTATCTTAAAATACGAATGTTAGGTTAATCGTATGTATTGTGTACGTATTAGAAATTAATTTTTAGGGAATTCCTCGTCTGAAACGTAATATTACACTAAATAAATACCCAAAATAATTTTTATTTCTTCAAAGGTGTTCTACTAAATTCGTAGCAAAATCTTCCAAGCAAGCTCTGACACAAACCTCGCCATTATCTATGACGTCACGACACGTGACACCGATGGGTCACGAGAGTGACTCGTGAAAGAGTGTGTGGGATTGAAGCGGTAAAAGCGCAAATTTATGGAATGAATGAAAGTTTTGGAGAGGAATTGCTGAAGAAGTTGGGCTTAGGATATTCAAATTTTACTTAATTTTACTCAGAGGTTTGGTAAATCTATAAAATCATGATAACGAGCATGTCGGGAAAGCGAAATCGCGTGCAAAACATTATAGCAGGTCAGGTGTTGAAAAGGCCGTTTCGTTCACCATTGCGGACGGGCAAATTGGCAACGGCGACGACATCGACGGCTACGGTAAAGGTCCAGCATGAGGAAGATGGAATTGTGGAAAGAACATGCGGGAATGAGTTGAATTGTGAAGATGAAGGTGGAGATACAATAAAACTGAAAGTTGAGATGGAGAGTAAGAATAAACGGGATGATCAGGGCAGCAGGAACAATGCAATTACGAAATGCCCTGAGACAAATTTACGGCTCACAAAGAAATGTGTAAACGGACGTAAAGCGGATTCATTAGTGATGAAATTAGCGGTAAAACATCGTGAATTAGGGCAAAAGCGGCATGGACTGGTTGAGGATGTGGAAACTATGTCATCAGCGTTAAAGCTGATGAAACGAAACTACAGAACACAGAGAAACGGTGAACAAGTGAACGATCAATCTTGTGTGTATAAAGTGGGTGGAGTTGAAGGTGATGAAGCACTGGATGAATTAATTGAAAAATGGCGTACTGCGGCACAGGCAGCAGCAGAGGCCTTGTGGAGTACTGCGCGAGAAAAAGTCCATCGAATGGGTGGAGTGGCTGTATGGCGACAAAAAGAGTTATCACGTAGGGTGTGGCTACAAGATATGAAAAAAATGTGGGCACAGGAGGAAATTGAAGCGGAAAAAAAGAGAAAAATGGCCGAACTGGAAGACAGTGATGACCAGGATGAGGATAGCATACAAGATGAAGATGGCTCGCAACGGTCACGAAAGCGTAGCAAAAAGCTCCATGATGATAATGAAATAAATTACAATAGTGCCTACGAACCAGCTGTAAATAATGCAGATAAAGATATTAAAGTTAATAGCGAAGATGAAGATCAAATTGCACCCAAAGAATCATATTTATACGGTGCAGATGACGATGTAAGTTTAATACCTTCTTATGCAAAATTTTAACCAAGATTTCAACTAAATATTCACTCATTGACAATGCAATAAACTTTTAGTCATTTACCCTGGGCATGATGCTAAAAATTATGGGCATAGACGCCTCAATCATCGGTTATAACTTCGATCGCGATACCTGGAATTAACAAACGGAGTGGTGATCACGTGCCCACAGATGTATAGGGGCCTGCGCCGGACGGGGAATTCTTCGGCAGTGACTTCGGGGAGTAAAATGCACGGCACCGGGAGGTCATGTGATAGTGACGAATGATTCGAGGGGACGATTAAATGGGAGAGAATTTGGAAAGGTAAAAAGAAACTAAGTTAATTGTGGTTAAGTGTGTTGGTGAAGTTAACGGTATTATCAACGGTTCAGCAGACAATTTAAAGGGGATTGGTTTAGTTTGGTTACTGTTAATCAAAAATATAGGGAGGAGTTCAAAGGTTGGAACTAACCAGAGAATATTTTCATTACAATTTTACTGAAACAGCATCGTGGTTGAATTTACATCAACTTGTATCATGATGAAAGAAACGCTTAATTCGGAAAAAGAAATCCGTGAATCGTACGAAAAAGCTGGTCAAGGTCATATATTTAAATTTTATGATAACCTTAGCGACGAACAAAAGGGCAGTTTACTGGGACAACTTTCAGAAGTTGATCCTAAAGAGTTTGACAAACTTGCAGCTACAGCTCAGACGTTATTTACAATTTTAAATAATTCTGCCGAACAGGATGTAAGACTAAGTGAAGGTAAATATATAAATGTATACATTTTTAAGTTAACGATTACTAGAGTGCAAAGAATAACGATGATATTGTACCGTTACCGGCAAGTTCAATGGGGTCACTAATCAATATGAAGAATAACGAAAAGGATAAATTATTTAACGACGGACTTGATATAATTGCCAAAAATACCGTAGCTGCGGTTCTTCTAGCAGGTGGACAAGGAACCAGATTAGGTAGTGATGCACCCAAGGGCTGCTTCGATATTGGTTTACCCAGCGGCAAAACACTTTTTCAATTGCAAGCCGAACGAGTTCTTCGACTTCAAACGCTAGCGGAAAAGCGATTACGCAAAACAATGAAAAAACATGAGTCTGTCTCAGTCGTTATTCCGTGGTACATTATGACAAGCGGACCAACGGATCAAGCTACTAAGGCATTTTTTACCGAGAATAAATTTTTTGGATTAGACAAAAAAAATGTTATCTTTTTCGAACAACATATGCTACCGTGTATTTCGGAGGGTGGGAAAATGATTCTTGAAAGTCACTCTAAGATTGCTCAAGCGCCTGATGGGAATGGGGGCTTGTATAAGTGTTTGTTAACAAGAGGTGTACTGGATGATATGAAGAAACGAGGAATTGAGCACGTTAACGTATATTGTGTGGATAACTGTCTTGTTAAAGTGGCCGATCCAACATTTATTGCATTTGCAGCAGAACGTAATGCGCTAATTGCTACAAAAGTAGTTCGTAAGAAGGATGTTGAAGAATCCGTCGGCCTAATAGTTCAAAAGCATGGTAAACCTGCCGCCATTGAGTATACGGAAATCGATTCTGAACGAGCTGCGCAGCGGGAAGGGGGTGAGTATAACTTACTTCGCTTTAGAGCTGCCAATATAGTCAATCATTACTATTCGATAAAGATGTTTGATAACCTCGGCGAATGGGTTGATAAATTGCCTTACCATGTTGCACACAAGAAAATTCCGTATTGCGATCTTGAGACGGAAAATGAACATGTCAAACCGGAGAAGCCTAACGGATTCAAATTGGAAAAGTTTATCTTTGATTGCTTTCCTTTTGTTGATATGGATCGTTTTGCATGCTTAGAAGTGTTTCGAAGTGAGGAATTTTCACCTTTAAAAAATGCTGCTGGTAAGGATGTTGACGATCCTGATACAAGTCGTCGTGATCTCATGTTCCAGGGTAGTCGATGGCTCGAGTATAATTCCGCAATTGTTGACGGAGAGGGTGGTGTAGAAGTATCGCCCCTTGTAAGCTATGTAAGTGAATGTAGAATTGTGATAGTAGGGTAATAATTATTTAATAATTTACTAACGTGATGAGTGCTATGGATATTAGAAAGGTGAAGATTTAGAAAAATTCTTCGGAAAGACCGTCAAGTCTAAAATTCATTTGGATCCGGAATACGTTGGAAATCTTGATACCGAGTAGGCCCATTTGCCTACATTTTCATTGAATAATATCATGTAACATTACGAGTGATGAAATGTATAAAATCCGGCTTAATATACATGACACTCAATTTGTAATGTTAACATGAAAACTAAGATTTACTAATGTTGAAAGTGTGGAGCTGCTTAGTACAAATAATTCATGATTAGTCTGCGGAGAAGGTATCAAATTAAACAGATTAATTCGATAAGGATTAAAAGAACCCCATAAATATATAATTATTTAAATATTTTTTCGCCCAAAATCATCCATTCAAAGCTTCAACTTTCCCCAAACCAACCAAACTATGCACTTCCCCCCGGATCACGGGACCACCAAGCCACAGGGCTACCACCAGCCACACCAACACGCCACCACACCGCCACACTGGCTTACCTAATCACAGCGCTGATGACTCAGCGGTCTTGAGACAATAAATTTTCGTTGTTTTCCACGGCTCGGCTGTCAGATTACACTTTTCTCTTCCCTTTTTATCCCACACTTCTCTTGTCGGTTCGCATCGTCGTCCTTTTTTTTCTCTTTGCTCCCTTAATATTATCTTCTTCCTTCAACATCTCTTCAATCTGCTAAATTTGACTTCCTTCTGGTCTTTTACTTTCAATTTCCCTCGTCTGTTTACCATCTCACTTCTATACTTTTTTCGTCTACTCATCCATTCCTTCCCTCTCCCTTCTCTCTCTTTTTTTCTCTTTTCGCGTCTTTCTCGCCCAGTTTATCGTCTTCTCATACCCATTTACCCTCTACCCTAATTTATTTTACTATCCTTTTTTCCCGCCTCATAAACCCTTTTTTTTTATAACAAGATCTCATTCATCTTTTTCTTTTTCTCTTCCCCATTGTGCCTCATCCTCTTATCGTCTTTTTATCGTACTTGTCGTGAAAATAATGTTTTCATTAGCTCGTCGTGCTTGTTATAAATGTGGCAACGTAGGTCACTATGCCGGTACGCCTTTTTTCAAATCAAAATATTCATCTCAATTGGCCCACTCACGCGCTCGTTCTTCGTCGTGTATTCTGTCCTACTCTAATCTTTCAACTATCGTGGCGCGTGCGCTCGCGCATGCGCACACGCGCGCGCGCGTTCTCTTTACCATGTTCAACCCTTTGTAATTCCGCCAATCAATCTTTATAAATCTTTCTCATCCGTTCCTTGTTACCGTTTTAATTGGATATCTTTATTTCCCTTCTTTCATGTGTTAGATTTTGTCCATCTCAACCTTAAAATTTACCTCACTATATAAACTTATACTAATACTTAACGTGATTAGATGTCTGCTCTTCATCTGAACGTCTATGCTACAATTGTGCGTATATTTCCTCATCTTTATTTATCCCTATGCTAACCTCCTTCTCAGGCAAACAACCCGGTTTGTTAAGCGTTTTATCGCCTACTTTCACTTCACACCACTTACCTACTCTTCTCCGGTCCAGGTCATGAGTCAAACTCTTGCCCCCATCCCCGCACCACTGAAAGTATGTCTAAACGTACTCGCTCTTACTACATCAGATCACATGCATAATCGCATTTCGTTCTCTATATTCACTTCCTAACGTGGCTTTTAATATAGCCAAACAGTGTTATCATTGTCAAGGGCTGGGTCATGTTCAAGCCGACTGTCCTACCCTGCGGTTAAATGGATCTACAGGTCGTTGCTATAATTGTGGATTGCCAGGACATCTTGCGGTAGGTTTTTTACCTTTTACGGGCATAATTTCAACATTTACAATTTGAATTTTTTCATATGACCAACTCTTTTTCATGTATCTCATTCTCTCTGCCCTTTCAGCGTCAATGTTGTTCGGTCGCAAACAAAGGTCCCGTTGCTAGACCTAATTTTCCCGCCGGATTCCGAACTTATCCTGCCCCGGCCCGAGCCGCTACCTGTTACAAGTGTGGTGGACCTAACCATTTCGCACGTGATTGTCAAGCCAATCCAATGAAATGCTACGTTTGTGGCAAAGTTGGTCACATTTCTCGTGAATGTTTTGTGTACAAATCCGGCACTGGAAGTATCGCGGGAAATACGGTATCAAGCAAAACGTGCTTCAGGTGTGGCGAACTTGGACATATATCTAAGGACTGTAGCAGATCCGTGGAAATGACCGCGACAAGTCTTGTACACCCTTCTGCGCCCACCGCACCGGCAGCTGCAGCCGCTGCTCCAGCGGCTGCTTAATACCACATCGCAGCCAAGTGGTTTTAGCATGTTAATCTCGTAGCCGAGTTTATTGGATAAGAGTGTTCTACTTTTGCCCAGCAAACTCCCAACTTGATTAACCTGTACGGCTGATGCTCTAATTTTCAATTAAGTTATCTTTTATACTGTGTATTACGAATCATTGTATATGGTTTATTTCTTTGTTAAGTTTGTCGGAAAATGGCGGACATCCAGCTGTCAACGACACATTTACCGGTGGCCATGGATTTCTTTGATGGATTTCTCTACTTTGAAAAAGGAAATCTTATCGCACCGTCGTATGCATCCAGAATGATACCATGCCCTCGCCCCCCCTTGCTTTGTTCCTCCTACTTTCGATGAAGCATTCTCGCATACAATGCGCGAAAGTGAAAACGGATCAGGCCTTGAAGATGCATGCGTGAAACCATTTACTACGACTTCATCCGATCATGTGTGCAGTGCAACCTGTGAATGAATTTTGCCGCACACGTTGACCGGTTGATGAACTCGTTTCCTATAAAGGATAAGTTCTCTCTCTTTTCATTACATTTTGGTAACTTGTGGGAGAAGGACGGAGAGATGTTGTGGAGCGAGTGACGAGACTGAACTGGCGTAGTAGTTGTATGGACTTTCGGCGGTGTACACGGATGGTTTGGTTGAGTGTTGTACCTGAAAAGTTGGAGTATGTGGAGTGATGAGAAGTCTGGGGAATTAAATGACATTGTGGATGTTCTTTACGTGTGTAGTTGTCATAATTTATGCACCGGCCGTCTAGGGGCGTTCGTACGCTTTGGTCCTATGCTTGCGCTTTGAATTGTCGACCGCACCATGACGTCAATCAGATGTCGCCCGGGCATCTGCCGACCCATTCCAAAACGCAAAACCTCATCGCGACGGGTTCATTGGTAGGATCATGAACCGGTAGGTAAGACGTAATCCTAAATTCGTAAAACTTTCTTTTCCTCGTCTTCGCTCCAAACTGTTTCCAGCTTTCTCGTCACGTGCTCGTGCGTCGCCTGACTGCTGCGTCCGGGACAGTCACGTGGTTGGCATTTCGTTTTTCGATTTGGATTAAGTGTAGATGGAGGGTTTGGGAGATTTCTTTACGAAACAATTGTTACAATGTTGAGTTCATGCATATTAAGATAGGGTTTTGAGTTCTGATGATGCCGTCTCAACTAATTGTGTCTAAGTACTTTATTGAGATGGTTGATAACACGGTAGGAGAAAATGAAAACACGAGAACACGGTAATTTATACTACATTATGCTTCCTGGCTAGTACTCCTCCACTGTGCAGTGAAGAATTGTCGAGAGTTTTCACATTCAATTGACCATTCAAACTAGTAAATCTCGGGGTTAATCATGGCGGGTTCAGTGTCGAGCGATGATATTGGTGATGAGGTATGTTTGTAGTAAATTTATTATACTAGAAACTGCAGTTGGGGTTATAACTAAGTCATTTTTCAAAACAGGAAGGTTTTATAGTTGACATTGATGCTATACAATCTCATGGAATTAGTGCAGTAGATATTGCCAAGTTGAAAGCCAATGGTTATTATACCATAGCGGTAGGTATTCAATATTGTACTAGGATGATTGGGACGCGCACAGTTCAAGTTTAATGATGTACTGGCATATTCATATAGTCAGTGCACGCGGCAACACGTCGGACTTTATTAAAAGTAAAGGGCTTTAGTGAAGTGAAAGTGGAGAAAGTGAAGGAAGCAATTCAAAAGTGTCAAGTATGCTACGATAATTATCACCACGGTATACAAAACAATTCTAATTTGTTGCACGTTTAGCCGAGTGCCTTCAGCTTTATCAGTGCCCAAGAGCTGGGACTTATGCGACGTAAAGTCGTCAAAATTTCAACGGGAAGCCGACAATTAGATAGTATACTTGGGGGGTAAGTTTGGCGTACAAACTATGCCACTAGGGTGATAGGCACAAGTTAAGTTCACGGGCTAAGTACGCATGTGCACCTGTGCATGTGATATAGGGGCTTTCAGAGTATGAGCATTAGCGAAGTATTTGGAGAGTTTAGTATGTTGACGTGTGCACAAACGTTACACGTAAACGCACTTGATAACTTGGCTAATCTGTGCTTAGGGTGTGGGAAAACTCAATTATCCCATACAATGTCAGTAACAGCCCAATTACCCAAGGTATGTTGAGCATGCGTACGCGATTCAAATGGGTGTTAAATGTGTTTTTTTTCCCGACAGGATATGGGCGGAGCAGAGGGAAAAGTTGCGTATATTGGTAAGTTGGACAAGCGCGGGTTCGGGGTATTAATATGTTAATACTAATTACTGAACAATAATGGTGTAGATACTGAAGGAACATTTCGACCGGAACGGTACGTTAAGGTCAGACAAGCGCGGGAACTTGAGGGCGAAGATTACAGTGTAGAATTAAGGATTGATTAACATATTCAATGCGAGCAGAATTGCGCAGATAGCCGAACGATTTAATTGTACGTTAAACAAATCAGATTAACAATGGTGGGAAGCGCGAATGCTTGGACGTTTGGACTAACGTTGAAGTTGTACGTGAGTATGCGAGGTGGTCTACAAAACGGGAGATTACAGTGGATGCGGAAACGTGTCTGGAAAACATTTTGTATGCGCGAGCAGTGAATAGTGAACATCAGCATGAATTGCTCAACGATCTTGCGCAACCTTTTAGCACGGGCGAGTATCGCTTGTTGATTATTGATAGCATTATGGCATTGTTTCGCGTAGACTATTCGGGTCGTGGCGAATTGGCGGATCGTCAGCAAAAGTTGAATCAGTTTCTCATGCGCCTAACGCGTACAGCAGAGGACTTTAACATTTGTGTATTAATGGTATGCCTGGGTTGACTATATGCGCGTCTACCTACAAATCCGTGGTAAATGTATATCCTGGAGCTTTGGTGGGAGCGGGATGGCTAATGTTGTGCATATATATTTATGGCATTTTTCAAATCTAGACAAATCAAGTCCAGAGTGATCCAGGGGCCAGCGCGTTATTCGCAAGTGCAGACGGTCGAAAGCCCGTAGGCGGTCATATTCTGGCGCACGCTAGTGCTACACGTTTATTATTACGAAAAGGTCGAGGTGATGAACGAGTCGCCAAAATTCAAGATTCTCCCGATATGCCCGAACGTGAGGCCACGTATGTCATTACCAGCGGTGGTATTAGCGACGCCGAAAAAGTTTGATGTGCACAAGTTTATACTGTACTCCGGCAGTCGACTTGAGTGATTGATATATCACCATTTACCATGCATACCACTACAATATTTAAATCTTTTCGGTTGTATACGCTTAATAGATTCAGTTAAACTAATAGTCACCGTATAAACATATCATCTGTACAAACTTGTGCGCGCGCGTATTCACAGTCAACGGGAAAAGACAATTGTACTTGATTTAACTCTTTCCTTAACCCAAACAAGGGGCGCTATTGTCGAACACTGTGACCAGAACGACGGGTAAGGAAACGGGCAGCAATATTCATACTGGCGAGCTCTTGAAACATAAGTTTAGCAGCATAAGGAATATGAATTTGGGAAATTTGGGTTTTATTCTTGCACGGTCGACATTCAAATTGTCGGCGCTTTAAACTGACAATAGGCGTCATCATTAATCCGCATAATTCACAAATGTGAACGCGATATGCATCCGATACTTCGAATAAACGCTCTTTTAAAAACGCTGCTGCTCCATGAGCTATCATACAATCTCGTTCCATCTCACCAAAGCGTAGACCACCGTCTCGTGCTCGACCTTCTACGGGTTGACGCGTTAAAATCTGTACGGGACCACGAGCACGAGCATGAATTTTATCGTCTACCATATGGCGTAAACGCTGGTAATAAGTCGGTCCTAGAAAAATCTGGGCTTTTAACTTTTTACCCGTATACCCGTTATACATAACTTCAAAACCTCGTCTTTGATACCCGTGCGCTTCCAACAATTCCGAAACATTGGAAACCGTAACATCCGTAAACGGCGTTGCATCTCCTTCACAACCTCGAAGGGCACCAACTTTCGACAGTAGGCATTCGATTAAATGGGCAATCGTCATCCGTGACGGAATAGCGTGTGGGTTAATGATTAAATCGGGCGTTAAACCTTCTCGTGTGAATGGCATATCCTCTTGTCGATAAGTTACACCAATTGTTCCTTTTTGACCGTGCCGAGATGCAAATTTGTCCCCTATTTGGGGAACTTTTGTGGTACGCGTACGAACTTTGACAAATCGATTTCCGTCTGTATTAGTTGTCAGAATTACCGTATCTACAATTCCACTCTCCGTCGACCTTAAGGGTGTTGAAACGTCTCTTTTGACGTGTAATTTAGTTCGCTGCCCAAGTTCTTCGGCATCCGGTGCCATAGGTGCGGTTTTTCCAATGATAATATCATCACCTGTCACTCGTACACCCGGATTAATCAATCCATCCCAATCCAATTTATCGTAAGTTCCACGTTTCATCCGTAAAGTCTCTGCCCGAGCCGGCTTTTCAAAAGTTTCTACTATTGATAACCCTATTTGTTCCTCTTGATCCGTATATGTACGATAGAACAAACTGCGAAACATTCCACGATCTACACTACTTTGATTCATGATAACAGAGTCTTCTTGATTATAACCCGAGTAACATGCGATCGCAACAATGGCATTCTGTCCCGCGGGAAGCTCCCGGAATTTCAAGTATTCCATTGATCGTGTAGTGGCTAATGGTTTCTGAGGATAATAAAGGGTGTTAATCATGGTGTCCATGCGTAATAAAAAGTTTGTACTGCTAATTCCCAAGGCTTGTTTACCCATAGCCGACTGATAAGTATTTCGTGGTGACTGATTATGATCGGGAAATGGAATTATACTGGCGCATACTCCCAAAATCATGCTCGGGTGAATCTCACAATGTGTAAAATAGCGTACAAATGGATTCACTCGTGGTTTTACCCGTCGTAAAGCATCTGCTTCAAGATCATCATCTTCAATATTAATGCCACATTGTAAACGGTAATGGTCCTCTAAATCTTCCGGTGTCATAACAATCATGGCTGTTTCTTCTTCTTCTGCATCCAAATATTCCACTACACCATGATTAACAAGTCGCATCCACCCAACGTCTTCCTTACGCGCAATCTTTTCCTTTAATACTGATAATGGAATTGATTGCGCATCCTGTACCAATAAATCCAAATGTTCCCGTGTTAATACAAGTCCCCGTCGTTTCATCGATCCATCGCTTGACATCATGCTTTGACCCGGTGTAGCTCCATTACAAACGACGAATAAAGGTCGCATAACTCGACCTGCATCGGAAAAAACTCGAATTTCTCGTTCTCGAATATCCCAAATAATACTAATTTCATACGGAATTGTTCCCCGTGCGCGGATTTCCTTTAAAGAAGACGCCAGCTGTGCAGGATTTGTATTCACTCCAACCCATACTCCGTCAATAAATACCTTCGTCGCTACCGGAGCTAATGATGGTTCATATTCTTCGAGAATCGTAACATCTTGAGATGCTAAATAAGATTCTAATATCTTTTTAACATCCTTCTGTCCCACACTCACATAACACATTAACGAGAGATTCTTAACTAGTCCACACGCCTGCCCCTCGGGCGTTTCTGCCGGACATACCAATCCCCAGTGTGTATTGTGAAGTTGACGGGGTTTGGCGATTTTGCCATCTCGACCAATTGGCGTATTAGTCCGTCGCAAGTGTGATAACGTAGAAGCAAATGTGTACCTGTTTAAAACTTGCGATACACCTGCTCGAATTGTTGCTGCTTTTTTCTGATCCCCCCAATTTCCCGTAGCTAATGAATACTTCAGCCCGTTCGTCACTGTGTTAGGCTTAATCGCTAAGCCTAAATTAAATTCTTTACCGTCTTCGATACATTTTTGAACGTACCGAAATACATCTTTCGTCATCTTCTGGAATAAAATCCGAAATAAGTTGGCCATTAACGGCCCTGCTAAATCTAATCGCTTTTTGCCAAAATGATCACGATCATCCTCTTCTCGACGACCTAAGGCACACTGTAATAACCGATGAACCATATACCCCAAAAAGAATGCTTTACGTGTTTCTGACCCTTCAGCTTGCGAAATATGTGGTAAAAATTCCTTACGCAAAATCTCCTTCGCATACCGTGAGCGTCTGTCGCGCGTTCCGCTTTGATTTCCTCGTGTCCCGATAAACGTTAAGGCCACCTGCTGATCCTGAATAGCAAATGACTCTTCAATGCATGGTTTCAACATTTCCATCATTTGGGTATCGTTTCTGTCGAAGCAGATATGATTCAAGATATCCGAATCAGATACAACACCCAAAGCTCGAAATACCACGCCAATCGGAATGTCGACCTTAACATAAGGTAATGTAACTTTA
Organism: Herpomyces periplanetae; assembly: GCA_009733715.1. Lineage (NCBI taxonomy): Eukaryota > Fungi > Ascomycota > Laboulbeniomycetes > Herpomycetales > Herpomycetaceae > Herpomyces > Herpomyces periplanetae. The sequence continues at coordinate 55,980 of WMKJ01000060.1, read as the reverse complement.
ATTGTTTTACCGAAACCTCCTTTGACAACTTCACCACGCTCGTATAGCTTAAGACTAACGGTTGAGATTAAACGTGATCCTCTTTCTACTGCACTGCGAATCTCCGCTACATACGGTGTAGGACTCATCTTTTTTTTGAATACTTGAACAATGTTTGCCGCACTCCGTTCCTGTGCTATTAAAACCTTTTCACTTCCGTTAATGATAAAATAACCACCTTGATCGTAGGGACATTCATTGTGTGCGTAGAGTAAATCATCAGGTTGGTTGCGTAACTTGCAAATGGCTGATTTAAGCATAATAGGCATTTTGCCTAAAAATGAATTTAACGGTTTCTCGTCGGAACTTTCTACTTCCCATACCAGTGTACTATTGGCAGTTCCAATTCCCACGGGCAAACCATCCTTTGTAGTCCCCAGTCCACGGAGAGTTCCATCATCACCATAACCGAGTTGACTAGCCCGCGGTAAACTTCCATTTACACTTACAGCGTCATTCTCTAATCCGCAACTTTCCAGGGAAGCGGTTGCTAACGTAGTGGCATCAATTGGTTTTTCACGAGCTACAAGAACGCGGGAGCTCATTTCCATGAAAATACCGGCAGAGTAGGTTAGATTTCGCAATCGACATTCGTGTGGCCATAAAAAGTTAACAGTACCGTCCTGTTCGACAACTAATGGATCACTGATTGACAGTTTTGATAATTCTATATCATAACGTCGTTTAATAATGGCATTTGAAGCTCCACCCTTTGTAAAGGGTCCATCAGTTCCTCCACCGACGTCATTGCCAAATTCACTGTGTCCCCCAGAAACAGAGGCGGCTCCAGTTGATTTAACACCCGGACCGATGCCACCTAATCCATCGTAATTTTCTTCGGTATTTAACTTATTGCCATCAGATGTGCCGGAGTAGCCAGAAGCGCCAACATTGCTAGCACCTCCGACTGCGGAATTTTGATCTAGGATAATGTGTCCGTAATCCTTTGCTATGTCTTGTATAGTATGTCGTATAAACAGGTCAAATGAGTTAAGTTGCTGTGCAACTAATCCCGTTGCATCAAAAAACGATGATATAACAGTCCAACAATCCTCAGCAGTAATACTTTCTGAGTAGTAATCATCTACTTCCTCATCACCAGCTAAGGTTGCGTCTTCATCTCCAAGGCTTCCTGATAAACCATTTCCACCGTTTGCAAAATTCATTAAATTATTATCTTTAATATGTTCGACATCTCCGTCAACACGCATCGAGGGATATGCTGTATCCACTGCGGCCATTTTAGCTTAAATGCGCATATGCACATGCACACACGCCCGCCTACCGGCCTGCTCTAACATAAAGTGACACTGCAGCGTTTATACACACACACACACGTTTGACTTTGCGTGAACATTTCTTTGCAAGTATACACACACACACATACACACACACACACACACACACACACGCACCCACGTTGACGATGCTTCCCGAAAACGTTTCCGATAACACTTGACCAAAATTACGCGTGTGAACGTTGTAGATTAAACTGAACCCCCAAGAAAAAATCCCCTTACCTTCACAAAAAAAAATTAAGCACGCGCAGAAAACGAATGCTCATTTAACAAATTTTAATCCAATGTCGCGTTCATCTTTTAAAAACTTAAAACAATTTCGGCCGCCGCCAACTCTCCTCTTCGGATCAACTAATTATCCGCGAATTATGTAATCTGCACCAAGGTATTGTTGCACGTGATTATTGGTGTATAGGGAAAGGAAAAGAGTTTAGCCGGAGGGGGCAGTTGAAGGGAGAGTTTGGAACGAGAAATTGGAAAGAATTAAGAAATTGAACAAATTAATTCTAGTTGAGATACTCTCATTGGCTATACTGCCATTACATTTATGCCAACGGTACAATGCGAAAATCGATAAATGTTATGTTATTAATATTCGATGCAACTGCGGCCGATGTGGATAGATTTGCCGTTAACGTAGGGGCAAATGGGCTAATTTCAATCATGAATTGAAGACTAAGTACACCCAACTTATCCACTCGTAAGCTTACTTTGGCTGCTAGATCCATTGCGCGCAAGGTATTTCGTATTGACGACAGGGGATAACGATATGTAACTAAGGTTGTTGAATTCGACATTGGCCGAAAATGAACCGGTCGAAGGATAAATGTTTCGAGAACCGGTAACACAGGCGCTGTAGATTCCGTAGATGTATTTCGCGTAGCTGTACTCGCAGTTGTCTGAGTTGCTCGTGAAAAATCCACTACGGTTGAGCCGTGTGAATCTGTTACAGACAACGATAAATGTGGAGCGGTATTTGACGCTGAAATATGCAGTACATCTGGGTCATTTGCCGAAGCTTTTGGTGGTATAAGTTGCATAAACGCATCGTGTAATATCGATCCTCGCATGATAACTTTAATAGCAACTTGTTGTCGATCAAACGGAATAGAGTAATCGGGAGATCGAGATGAGGTATTTGATAATCTGCTAATTTGAGTTGAATCCCCAACACTATTTAAGCCCAACACTGTGTGAGACGCTGGCACATAAGTTGTTATTGATGATGTCGTAGTTAGGTTAGCTTCTGTTAACATAATTTGGAGGGGCGCACCTGGTGTCGTATATACTATACGACACACAGCTGGTAAAGGTAATGATGTAGCAGACGTGGACGATGACGTAAGACCTGGTAACGCCGTAAAAATTTGTAAAGTTTGCAATAGTGCTAACGAAGAAACTTCAAAGGGTGGAATAGAGTGAATAACAGCCGGAGTCGGCGGCTTACATACATTATGTTCACACGTTGGGCTAACAGAGTAGTTCCATGTTGTGAAGAATGCCGATTTATCGAGAAACAGCACGGCTTCTAGCAGAGAAGTTTGGCACGTGGAAAATCGTAAGCCTTGAGGTGAAATATATAGTAAAAAATTCGATGATAGATCAATGGCCCGTAGTAAAGCGTGTAAACGTTTAACGTGGGGTGAAAGCGCAGAAAAGGCTGGAGAGATTGATGATGATGCCGTAGTAACATAGTTTTTCTTGTTCTTATCATCATCTTGCAAGGTAGCATGAGACTGGGGTGGTTGAGATGGAGGTGGGGGCGATGGAGGCAACGATAAACCATGGGATGGAGGTGATGAAGTGGAGGAAGACGATTCAGCAGTAGAGTCGGAAACCGAATGAGGATTTGACGGTAATAACGAATAAGCACGATGGGTAGGGGGTAAGTGGGCAGAAGGCATAGGGGAAGGCATTAAAACGGGTTAAAATGCAACCGTGGCAAGGAACGGGGTATATAAGGTAAATATAATACTGGTTAAATCGGTACACCCATAGCTGACATGGCTAAAACTAGGCCAAACCCAAACGATAGTGAAGCAAGCGCCGATGTTAATATGTAAGTTGAAAGTGATGCCGAACGGGAAATCAGCGTAAAGCATAGTAAAGTTGAGCAAAACGCTACCACCAACAGTCCAATGGTTAAAAATGGCATTGGTACAAATATCACCCTTCAAAGGACCTTTTAAAACACACGCACATAGGCAGCAGCGCGTACACACAACAGCAAAAGAGCAGAAAACGAAGATTTCACAACAATCAAGTAACCTTGAAGTGAGCAAACGATATTTTAATTTCACACAATATAAAATTATTTCAACTTGCACACACACAAACACACGACAACTCTCCCATAGATATATTTTGGAAAAGTTGATAAACCAAAAAAACTTTGATCAAGCCAAAAACCATTTTCGTCCCAAATTATCACCAAAAGCGATTATGTCAGACACGGAACGCAAGATGGATTTGCCGCAGCAAGCACGTGGGGCACGTGACAGTGGGGGAAGCGGAGGAAAGTGTTGGTGTAGGGCGGAACGATATTTAGGGACGCGTTGGCTTGAGAAACGATGATGATGGTGAGGAGGAGGATTCAAAGAGGAGTTGATGATGATGATGAGGAGGGAAGTGAATTGTTTAGGGGGAAATTTTTTTAACGGGGGAGGTTAGCAGTAGGGAAAAGTGAGAGTGAGATATTTACACGGCAAAGGTTAACGTGGTTAAGCAAAGAGGAGGAAAAAACACGTCTACCTAATGGAGGCAACTTCGGCAACAAGAGAGAATGGAGCAGCCTTCGCCAAAGCGAGTTCGATTAACCAAAGATGATGATGAGTTTGAAGTAGGAGCAATAATTAAGGGAGATGACGGAACGGCGGGGACGGGGACTGTTAAATTTATGGAAGCAGATGACAGTTTACTCCCGGTTAATGAAAGTAGTAATGTTCAGCTTAAAGTTGAAGAAACCGATGGTGAGGTGAACGTGGGTGCAACAAATTTATCGGATAGTGCACTTAATGATGATACATTAATACATGGAAGTGAAGGGGAAGTTAACTTTACGGATCAAGTGGGTAAAGTTGAGTGGAAGGAAACGGTTAATAGCAGTGGTGTTGGTGATTTTGATAATACTAGCGTTAAAGGTGATAATTCTTTACACTTGAATGTGGTGCACACGGATGATTCCAATGATCCTGAAAGCGGAGGCTTACCATCTCCACCCTTAAAACCTGCGGTCCAAGAAGAACGTGCCGGATGCATTCAATTTCGCGTGGTTAACAATGATGGTGTGCCCGTATCAACCATTATATTAACGGGACTTAAGTGTATATTTCAAAAGCAACTACCAAAAATGCCGAAAGACTACATTGCTCGCCTTGTGTACGATCGATCCCATTTAAGTATGGCTATGTTACGCTGTCCGACGGAAGAATCACGAATTATTCCCGTGAAATCGCGTTACTTATCAGGAACTACTGCTTTAAATTCCGAAATCAACGATGGGAAATTCGGGTCAACCTTAACGTTAGAGTATCCACTTCCAGTTGCCATCGGAGGCATAACGTATCGTCCATTTGCGCATCGTGGATTTGCAGAAATTGTGTTCTGCGCTGTTTCATCGGATCAACAAGTGAAGGGTTACGGAGCACACTTAATGGCGCACGTTAAGGATTATATTTCAGCTTCCACCAACGGTCAAATTAAACACTTGTTAACATACGCTGATAATTACGCTATAGGCTATTTTATGAAACAAGGCTTTTCTAAGCATATATCATTACCAAGATCATGTTGGGCAGGATACATTAAAGATTATGAAGGCGGAACGCTGATGCAGTGTGATTTGATTCCCCGCATACGATATTTATTATCATCGAGGTTTTTACTGAAACAGCGTGAAATTGTTAACTCTAAAATTCGTGCAATATCTCGATCACATTTGGTTCATCCCCCTCCGGCGGCTTGGAAAAAATTTTCTCAGAGTTTCAAGTCGGGCATGACCCAAGATGCCGTTAATCGACAAACAGGATCCCCAAATGCCGTAGTTGCAACTGCGATTACGACTACGACTGCAGATACAACGACAATTGGCCATGTAACGTCAACCGGTAGTGCATCATCGGCGGATTCGATTAACAATTCGTCTTCATGCCCTCCTCCATTAGATCCACTTTCGATTCCAGCAATACGAGAAGCAGGATGGTCATCAGATATGGATGAACTGGCACGAGTACCACGACATGGCCCAAATTATACTCTGCTACTTCACTTATTAAATTCATTGTTAAACCATCCTCAAGCATGGCCATTTCTTGCTCCGGTTAATCGTGATGATGTGGCAGATTATTACGATGTTATAAAGAGTCCCATGGATTTATCAACCATGGAATCCAAACTAGAATCTGACGTTTACAATAAACCTGAAGACTTTATACGCGATGCCATGTTAATCTTTAATAATTGTCGTAAATACAACGGTGATAACACTCCGTATGCTAAAGCAGCAAACCGGCTCGAGAAGTTCATGTGGTCGAGATTAAGAGAAGTACCCGAATGGTCACATCTTGAACCAAGTCAATTCTAGTTAGTGAAAACTGGAATTTCAAAGAAAAGGCGAAGCTGAACCGGAGAAAAATAAACGTGCTAAACGACACAAGAGTTATCATAATTGATTAAATTAATGTCTGATCGGTTACTCCGCATCAAGAGTATACTCTGGTTTTGCACGTATACTTGATCAATAAATCGTATTTAGTCCGTACAGAAACAATTGTCATTTTTATACTCCAGGCCCTGTCCAACTTTCATTTACCATTCGAATTCTCCCGTAGCTTTATGAAACAAGTAATCTTTACCGCCCGTAGCCATGATCCCGTCTTTAAGGGTACATTTCCACTTGTTCTTAACCCGCTGTACTTTATCGTATGAGCATAGAATTGCCTCCTTAAGCATTTGCATTTCCTCCCCTTCATCTGCTTGAGCAAAGTCCGAATCAGAATCATCCAGATCAGAATTGATCTCTTCGTGTTGTTGCAACTTTTGTTGAGCTGTAGCGTCTAGTAAATCTTGATTCATCCGTGATCCGCCTGATTTACTTCCTCTATCTTCGTTTGTACCACCTCGTCCACTTGCACTAGTTGCAGAGCCTATTGTATCAATTTCTTCTTCATCCTCTTCGTCATCATCATCATCATTATCATCATCAATATCATCATCTCCGCTACCATCACCAGCTCCATCCATGGCAAAGATAATATTATTCATTCCTTTGCCTCCTTTAACCTTACCTTTTCCACTCCCTTCATACTTTGTTACCCCTTTGGATGATTTAGCCAATTTAACCATTAATCCTGATTCTCGTTCACGTTGTTGTCGTTTAATTTGTCTTCGTATAAATTTATCCGCTTGTAAACGCCGACCAGGTGTTTCATTAATTGTTTTTTTCAGCTTACGGTGAAATTCCATCCACTCGTTTATCCCTTCATCATCGTTAACCATTCGACAATCTAATGTTCGCATATACCCTTGTTCACACTTCTCTTCCGCATTATCCAGACTCCCATCTAATCCCATTCCCCGTTCCAACTTAACTTGAACATCATTTCCACCTCTTTCATCACTATCATCTCCCGTTGCAAGGCGCCCGCTTGGTGAAACTTCTCGTTTAACATGCACTTCAATACCGTTTGCTTCGCTCTTTAAAAATCCCAGTGGATTATTCCCAGTGCTACTATTACCTCCACTACTACTTCCCACATACTCTTCTGTTCTGCCACTGGATGCTGTAAGCGGTTGGCTTAACGAGGGAGTAGAATGTTCACTTTTAACGGCGACTTCTTCACTTATCGGTAGCTCTGTCATTGTTGTCATTCCAGCCGTAGGTAAAGTCGTTGTCATTGTCGTACCCTTCATCGACTCCATTTCATTTCCTACCGTCAAATTGTTTGCAGTGGTCATAACATTATTTTCCCCTGTTCCCGGAGTATTAGTTGCCACGTTAATATTAACGTTAGCGGTTGAACCACTTGGTACAGCCGCCGCTGGTAAATCTGTGGTTGGGTTTAAGGAGGTCGATGTTGTTAAACTATTGCCTGTCATAGCCGGATTGGTCGCCGCTGGTGCTGTCATAGTCGTAGCTGTTGCAGTAGTTGCTGTCGTAATCATGGAGCTCGCTCCCGTGCTTTCGCCCGTTTGCGGTTCCGGATCCCACGGAAACAATGCAACCTTGATAAGCGATAACTTACGCTGCCATTCATCGTGCAATTCGGCTAACGTATCGCACGAAATGCCGGCTTCTTCGAATGCGCTACGCGATTCAAGCGTAACGCGATTGATGATTTTCAGGTAAACTTGACCCTGTATATATATCCACAAATGTATAGATATATTAATAGGGGTATATGTATGTATACATGTATATGATGTATACGTGTACGATGGGTGGAAATGGTGGTGGTGGTGTACTCGTACATATATATACGCGTACGTGCAAGGGGGTGAAGCGCAACATTATCACCATCATCAATTCGTTGTTAGTGCAATATCGTCTTCATTATGACAATTGTTACTTGCGTTAACGTAATCGTTATCGTACGCAAAAGCGAAGTCAAACTCATAACCGCTAACAGCGCTCCCACGTAAATTAACGTTCTCGCCCTCGCCCTCGCCCTCGCCACCAATCGAGTGCGTCACCCCGTCGTTCTCCCAGTTACCCACGTTAGCTTCTCTCATTCTCATCTACACTATAGTGTAAACAGTGTTTCACTATAAACGACTAATTGAAAAACAGGGAACCAAGAGCAAGAAAAGCATGTAAGGAAACAAAAAGTGAACCGTTCACGAACAACTATCTGATTCGACATTTCCCGTAAAGTGTACAGTCGCACGCGCCTTTCCAGGCCGTTGATATAAATTTGTCGGAGATCACCAAAACCTTTCCGCGCAAGCGCGTTACTCCCACCAACTATCACTAACTTGGAGAAAGGTTGATTCCGTTAACATTATTCAGTCATGTTTTCAATGGAGAGGATGAAGATATCCGCATGGACACATAGCTTGTATAGTAGGTTATACTATACATTTGCTAACGCGATAGAGAGTCACGTAGTGCATAGCCCAAGGGTGTAGGGTAAAAGGGCGTTTGGCGGAAAAAATAACGTAAAATATGACATGACAAGACGAATAAAATGTATACATGTATGAAACTCACAATGCAATCAAAATCTTCAACATTAATACTTAACAATCACACGTTCACACCTCTTGATAAGCGGGTAGGTGAACGTGTGTGTTGTTAAATTAACGGAAAGTGTACCAGTTTATACGTTGATGCATACGCATACGCACAGATGCACACACACACACACACACACACACGCATACACGCATACACACGCACACACACGCACGCACGTACACGTTAAAGAGTGCGGGTTTACAAATGAATGAGCACGGTAAAGATTATGTATAGAGACAAGTTAATGTAGGAGAAGAAGAAGGGATGATTGGGAGAAAGAAAACGTGAAGGTGAGGGTGAGGATGAACGAGCGAACGAGTGAGTGTGCGTGTGTAGGTGTGTATGCGTAAAAGTAGAAGATACAGGACGCTAGACGATAAAATAAGAGTAGAGACGCAACGGCGTTTAATAAACAAACGTAACAATTACACTGGACAAGCGTTTATCATACGATAGTGGGGAAGGGAAAAAAACCCACGGGAAATTTGAATCAGACAAAATGTCCGTAGGGAGAAATTATAAATAATATTTGAATAGATGTGAATGGAGATGGAGAAAATGAATGATATAAAAGTATATTTTGACGTACCCGAGCGTAAACGCCCTTATGAAAGTTTAGCGGATGAAGTTGAAAGTGGGAAAAAGAAAACTAAAAGTCGCTCACGAATCATGCATATTAGAACAGCTTCACGTTCCCCGGGATCAGCACGTGACACGAATGAGAGGTTCGCAAATACAATAGTCCGGGCACGAGACGGGAGGAACGGGAAAAGCTCCGAAAGCTGGAAAAGAGGGCACGTGATATTATGTGACTAAGCAGGCAAGTGGATTACATAATTGGATTAGGTAATTGATAGGGAGAAATTGGGCTAGAATTCAGAGCAAAGTTAATGCGGTTAATAGCAAAACCAGAAATAAAAACCACTTGATAACGGCAAATAAGTAGGGTAGAAAAAGGTAAAAAGACATGACAAAAGTGCGGAAGAAAAAACAGTCAGGGGTCAGGCAATAAAGTAGCGGAGGTGAATATGAATCAAGGGGAAAATGAAGGGACAAGATGGCATGAACACAAGACGATTTACGGTTAAAAAATTCATACGCGATAAAGCGTCTAATAGAGAAAAGTAGATTCAACATCTAGTAGCCAAGTTGTCAAAAGCATTCCACGCGCTAACGCAAGTAAGCGCCTATTATATCAAAAAGGGATAGAATAGTGCAAGATTCAACCAAAACAATACACTTTACCCTTGCTTCAACGATGGGAGAGCGTGGCTCAACAGTTGAGGCCACCATGACCATAACGACAGAACAGATAAACTAAGGATGATTTATTCACCCGATGATTTTCGACTTCTTTTTCGGAAAAAATCCATAACTCGCCTTGCTGCACCACTCGTGCCAGCTGTAGTAGCCCCTAATGAATTCCCATGCCCAGTAATTCCTCCGGATAATTTACCGGAACCACCTGCAATACCTACACCAGAGTTATTTCTTCGATCGACATTTTCGTATTCATCGCCAAATTTACGATTATTCTTATTCAACTGATGACCATCACCAATGCGGTTAGCTAGCCTCGACGAACTTGATACTGCTGTTGTCATAGGAGTACTTGCACCAGGTGAATCCCCTCCCCCTTCGATAATTCCATTTTCCAAATTTTTATTTGGTCCATTATTATGAGAAACATGATCATGCGGATTCTCATTTCCACTTTCAACTCCATTGACAACAGCAGCCGTAGCTGTCGTTATGTTCGTAGCCGTGGTCGCTGCGGTAGCACCCGGAGTATTACCAACTAAATGTCCCGGTTTCTCGCGTGTGACATTCATAGCAACACAGTTGGTAATTGGGGCTACAGAACTAAAGCCAGTAGTAACACCACCACTACTGACACTGGGAATGGTACCCGTAGCAGCACCACTGTTAGGACTGACAATACAACCATCGACCACGCCTATATTGTTATTGCAACTACCTCCGGTAGAAGCACAATTTATGCTCAGTCTTGCAGCGTTATGGTTGGTTGAATCAACTTTTCCATAAGTTTTACAATTCACATTCCCATTAGCACTGCCGCCGCTATTCCCCGGTGCACTACCTTTTGTATTAAGACTTGCAGAAGCGTTCACAAGATTAACGCCCGAAGTACGATTAGATTTCGCATTAGTATGTGAGTTGGTCGGAAATGCATTTGTATCGTGAAACGTTGTCGCTGATATAGCATCGGATGTGGATGGTGAAACCACAGCCGATTTAAGATTAGTTATTAAATTGTCAACACTTGCACCATTAACTGCGGAGGCGCCCCCGGCGATACATTGTTTACCTCCTGATGTTGTATTGGATGATTGGGGTAATTTGCTGGATAAATTATTCGTGAAACTATTCGATAATCCGGGCACAGCAGCATTTTCTGTATCACGAAAAGCTGACCCAGAGTTAGCGATTGTGCCTCCGCCGCTACCGCCACCATTTCGAGATTGTGATGATCTTCGGCTAGGGATAGCAGAATGCCTTCGTGATGAATCGTTTGTATGATGATGAGGCGTTACAGAGCCACCAGGTTTGCCGGAATTAGATTCTCTACGACTCGGCGAATTCGAATTTCTTGTGTTAATCCCGTTACTTGTTGAAGTGTCTCTACCACCCAGACTTTTCATAAGATTACTACTGGTGTTAAATATTGAGGATAGCCGTCGAGATGATCTCCATTCTTTTGAGGGGGAAGAAATATCACCACCTGAAGCGCCATTACCAGAAGAGTTTCCGTGACTGTAGCCAGATGAAGTATCCAAACGAGAGCTTTTCCGGCTAAAAGAAAATGATGTTCTCCTTGAATCGGTAGACCGTCTTCGCTGACCGCGCAATTCACCATTACCTAATAAGTGTTGCGACATGCTAGTAGGAGGATAGCTTTTATCTGATTTCTTCTTGCCGGTATCTTGAACGCTCATCCGATGATTAGAAAAGAGGGATGCGCCACGTCCGAATAGTTTGTCACTAATTACGGTTACAGTGCTCGTAGAGCGACGGTGATTCGACGCCACCGATGACGATGAATTAATCTTATTGTCAGAATTAGCCGTTTTATTCGGCGTTCTGTTTGATAATGATGATGATACACCTCCGCGCCCTCCACCATTAAAATTTCCATTACTACTCAATCGTTTGCTTGACTCGTCCGTATCATGAATGTTAGCGCGTAAAGGATGTCCGTTACCGTTTGCACAAGATCCACTTCCGATGATTAAACTGTCATTTTGACATGCATTGGGGCCTCCATTTCCACGGCCTGGCTGGGATAATTTTCCGTTAACAAGGGTAGACGCTATACCTGTTTGAACCGTTGAAGTGTAAAAATGGTATCCTTGTCCACTGGTAGGAAATGAGTTAATTCGGGATGTGGTTGTCGTATTCGGCAGTGATACTAACGATACTCGATGAGATTCGTTTGTCGCATTTTTGATATTATGAGTAAAGCTTGAGGATGATGTAGGAGGTAGTCTATCGTTAGTGTTAGATGATACCTCGGCTTGGGAGGTACGATGAGCATTTGATGAAAATGCTGATTCGACTGCAGATGGTCTTGTGTGACTGGTCCGATTTCTCGAACCGGTGAACGACATCCGTGATCTTACATCACCACTGGTACCAGTACCAGTGCCGGTAGACTTAACTTGGCTCGTCCGCCGGGAGACTTTTTGTGACAGTGCAGCATCCAAATTACTAGAAATGGCAGTTTTAGGAGATGTAATCGAGGCGGCGAAATTGGGATTAACCATGGAAGAGCCAACGCCAATCTTGGGAGGGATATTCATGGAAGTGGTATTAACGGTGGTATGACTTAGCGTATCTGTAGGAGGAATGCGAGCTGTAGCAGATCGAGGTGCAACATACTCGACTTGAACCGTACGTCGTTTAGCATCGCGAGAAGTTTTTGTCACACGAGGAGGAAAATCGAAACGATCGGCGGCGGTGAGTTTGGCAGAGGCTAAATCGACGCGATGAGGCTTGACGGTCTCACGCACAGAGGCGCTACGTGCCATGACCAGTGTGTTTTCCATTGTAACGGCTGTGAAAAACGAAGATAGGGGTTATCAAGTTAGCAATTCTGTACGTACGTATGTGTGGGTGTATGGGTTTGAATGCCAGATACAGAATAAAAGCCGCAATTGAGAAGTGGCAAACATAGTGCATACGGTAAAGTGAAAGTAAGGAATAAAAAAACGCGGTGTGACAAAGAGAGACAAAACATACGAGGAAATTTAGCGTGAGCAATGTCATTGGGTGAAGCAGCGGGATTCGCGATCAGGGTAACAGCGTGACCACAATCACTGAGCCAACTATGGCTAGCAACTTCGTGTAAGTTTGCACGCTTGCGAGGATCGGGGACGAGAATACGTTTTAGCAAATCTCGAGCTTCAAGTGAGACGTAATCGGGAAAGGTTAGAGGGGTTGATACGATATACTTGTAGAGAAGATTTATGTTATCACCCTCAGGATTGGCCGGATCATCATCGAAAGGTAAGTAGCCAGCGAGCATAGCGTAAAGGATAACACCGCAACTCCAAACATCTACTTTACGGCCCGTGTAAAGTAGATCTGATACGACTAACTCGGGGGCTGCATAACACGGACTACCACAGCTGGTTTGCATTAAATCGCCACGACGATGACCGTCAGAGCCGAATCTATCGAGACAAGCGCGCTTAATAAAATCACGGTCCATTAAATGAGATTCCAGTTCTTCACCGAGTTCATCGGCAGGGTTAAAAGTGTTAGCGAAGCCAAAATCGGTAATAATGATATTTCTGTTACTATCCAAGAGTAAATTTTCCAGTTTAAGATCACGATGAACGATGCCTTTACGATGTAGGTAGGTTACGCCGGAGACGAGTTGAGCAAACAAGCGACGAGCAGCGGCATCTTTTAAGTAACGATGTTTTAAGATGTAATCAAAGAGTTCGCCTCCGGAAGCGTATTCAAGGATTAGACCGATATAACGGTCAGTTTCGACCATTTCATGGAGTCGAACGATGTTAGGATGATGGAGCTGGGCCAAAATGGTGATTTCACGCTGAATTTTTGGTAAACGTGAGGGGTTATTTCCGATGGAATCGCGACGAATAAGTTTAATGGCTACCTGGGAGTTGGCGTTTCGTTTCCAGCCAATTTTGACCTTTCCGAATTCGCCTTCACCGAGCGTTTGTCCCAGCACATAATCGCCAAATTTAGTTTCCTTCCGTTTTGTGGCGATAGGAGGAGACATGGCGAAGGTATGAAGAGGTGAGTAAGAAAGGGATATACACGATACAGGAGAAGGCGAAGTTGGAGAATGAGAAGACAAGTGGACAATGCGAAGGGAAGCACGCTATGTATAGAGAAACATAAGAGTAGAATAAGAGACAACCGAGGGTGTGAGGAGAGAGAAGAGGTGAAGGGAAGGGAAGGTGTAGAGAGGCGAGTGGATGAGGATGAGAGAGGGAGATGAAGGTGAGTGAGAAATGGAGAGTGTGAGTGAGAGTGTAGGTGTAGGCGTAGGTGTGGGTGCGTGTGTGTGTGTGTGTGTGTGTGTGTGTGTGTGTGTGCGTGCGTGTGTGTGCGTGTGTGTGTGTGTGTGTATGTGAGAATGAGAGAAGGGTAGGTGACAGTGATGGAGAGAGAGTAGATGAGCGAGTCAAAGAAAAGCTTGGGAAAGGAGAAGGTGTGATTCGGGAGGAGAGGAGAAGGAGGGGAAGAGGGAGAGGGAGAGGGAGAGGGAGGGGAGGGGAAAAGGGAGGGAGAAGAATGATGGAGGAGTATGTGGTAAAGATGAAGAGAAGGGGGGAGGATTTAAGCAGGCGGCTTGATGGGATTTAGAAGAAATAGATAACAAAGAGAGATGTGAGGGGCGAGACGATAGAAAGGGGAATCAAGGAATAAACGGGAAAAGGGTAGGAAATGGGTGAGATCATGTGGAAAAGAGAGACTATAAAAAGTGAATGAGTATAGGGCGCGAAAGTAGGCGCGCGAAGTAGAGAGGTGGATGAAGAATATTTAGACGATTAGCGTGATAACAGAGGAAGTAAAGGTAATAATTCGGGGATTAGAGTGGTGAGAAGAGAGAAATGGATAGGATGGGATGGGTTGTGATGGGTTAAGTTGGGTGAATGGAGAGGGGAAATCAAAGGGAAATGGGAGTAATGGAGGATAAGAAGGATGGATATATAGGGTAAATTAAGGTAACGATAATGGAAGGGATTGATTAAGATGTAAATAATTGAGTAAATTTGAATTATGGAGATGAAAATGCTGAAGAATGGGAAATTTGATCGAATGGAGATGAAGAGGAATGAAATTTAGAGGGTAATGAAGGGAAATTTAAGGGAAAAAGGGAAAATATCGATGGAGGAAGGGTGAAAAAGAAAAATTCGGGAAGAAATTTAGGAGAAATTTGTGATTATATAACCGGGGGGAGAGTGTGATTACGTGAGGTGGGGAAAGGACGAGAAATGAGCGAACAAGGGACACGGACACGGACACGGGCGCGGGCGCGGGCGTGAGAGCGAGAGAGCGAGAGAGACCATGGTTTTCGCAGGTAGCCTGTGGTCGGTATAGTATGCCCCGATAAGAGGAGTATTTTACTCTAATCTGCTTGAGAATGAGTAGGAAATTTCCATTTTGCCCATAGTCCCGTTCACCAGTACGGAATGGACCTGGTTGCATGTGCCCTGTAAGCTCACGCCCGTGCAGTGTAATTACTTGGTTTGGCTAATTACACCGGAACAGTGAATGGGGGTTTATTAACTGATAAAATTTGCCAATAGCCACCCTAACGGCAATATAGACCACCTTTTCAAGAGTAAGTAGATTTTGTGTAAGAGTATGGCTCCGCTGCTAGTTTTGGTGCTGGCTACAAGTACAGTTCGAAGTGTGGCGGTGAAGGGTCGAATGGTTCACGTGGGCCTGGGGGTGGGCACTGCACGGCGCGGGCGCGGGCGCAGGCACGAACGTGATAGTGCGTATAGGCTGGATCAAACAGGCGTGGTTAAATCAGCAAGTGTAGACGTGTACATTACTGTACAATGTATATTATGCCATGGTGTTCCTGAGTTACTCAAACCATGAGCATGTAAAGTCAGGCCAGTCAATCGGCCAGCCAGCCAGCCAGCAAATTTGGTCGAGGAAATTAAATTTTCATGTTTACAAGCGTCTATACCCATACCTATACCCACACCCCATCTACGCCCACACACCCGCACCCACACCCACACCCACTTACACTATTATTGGATAATGTATTATCTCGATATAGGGCAAACTTGTGCTTGGTATAGCGAGCCATGAATGAATGGCAGCAGCTATAACGAATGGGGATAAACACGGAGTCGGGACTGGGACGAGGACTGGGACGAGAACGAGGGGTAGGGCGACTCTTCCCTGTCAAGACTTAGGATCGGATGGAAGTATAGTGTACGTTGAGAGTGACCTTTTACTATTACTGTTTCTGTTTCTGCTGCTGTTGCTATTGCTGTCGCTGTCGCTGTCGCTGTCGCTGCCACTACTGTACGCTCTTACACGGTTGGCTGGTATAGTTATTATCACATCATGGTAACAAGTGTGAACAATGGTAAGGAAATTGATGGATTCTTATTCTAATCAATATAAAACGCTATAGTAAATGTAGATTAGGGTCAATACTGTCACACGATTGATTAAGATTAATGACTAGCACATTTTTGATTGCTGGTACACATGTGCGTGTGCATGTTCGTGTACGTGTGCACGTAGGGGTATGCGCCCGCAGCGCCATCGTGATCATCATTGACATGGCAATCCAACACCTCTGGCACCAACGAAATTAACGGCTTACAACACGTGAGGTTTGGGTAGAGCACTCGACCAGCGACTTGTTGTTCAAATTTACTAAGACACAATACAGAACACGACTCAAAACGACACGACGCGTGGGTAACAGGACGATGATGATTTTGGAGTTAGGCTGACGCCGATATTGACGACGACGACGACGGTGTAGGTGTAGGCGTAGGCGTAGGCGTAGGTGTGGGCGTGGATGTGTGTATGCGCATGTGCAAGTTTGCATGTGTACGTATGTACGTATGCGTATACGTGTGTGTGTGTGTGTGTGCTAAATCTAGTGAAATCTTTTTAATGAAGGGGGGAGAACTATAAACATGAGTATTGGTTTATCGCAATAGATGGCGAGCAAATAATATTGATTAAACAATCTCGCACACGTAGTTTCAGGTGTACTATACACAAGAGAAACATCGTAGGGACAGGAGTGGACGCATGTAGCATGCACATGATGTGTGGCATGGGTTAAACTTTAATTTGAATGAGCAGTTAAATTTCATGTCTTAATTATATTGGTTGTGTATCAAGTGTGGGTGTATGAGTGGGTGTACGGGAAAGTCTATGAGCCGAGGCAAGTTATACAGGAAGGGAAAAGTTGGTATGAGGATACTGGAAATTTGTGGGAAGGCGATAAGACGAATGAAATAGTACAAGGCAAACTATGGGCACAAGGTAATAGAAGGAAGCGATGCCATGCTGTAGGATACGACGAGACTAAACACGACAAGACAAGACAACACAGCACTGGACTGGACTGGACATGAGAACCTACGATACCTGAGGACGCACAGAGAAACCCAGCACGGACCACGGGAGACCGACACCTGAGCCGAGCGCACCGTTGTAATGGCGGCGGCGGTAAGCCGGTTTGATTAGATGACTCGGGAATATCCCACGTTAAATTACCCCTGCGCCACAACACGCCACACACAAGCGAAAGTTCGGGGTTGCGCACTGGTGGCTTGGAGAGTGCGGGCAGGCGGGCCGGCCAGAGATACCCGATAAGTTAAGATTGGAATGTGACGAACTACCCGAATATTGACTGCCGAGACAAGCCGTGCCGAATCCTGCCGAGCCGTGTCACGGTTAACTTTCCCTCGGCGCACGTGTCAAAATTCCTAGTTTTAATTGCGTCCACGATCACGATCATGACTTCCCACTACCACTACCCCCACCACGTCCGCGCTAAAATCTTCACTCACACACCTATACACTCAGTCACCACCAGGTCTTATTCAATAAAATATCGGCTAAACCCTTCTATTCTCATGTAGCTGTCAAACACTTTTAATGTTTACACCTAATAACGGGTTATACTCCTTCCATACACTTATCCCTCTGGTTAAGCCATGCCATGCTATGCCATGCCATGCCATACCATGCCTATACTACTCATATGTTCTTGATAAATGTTTAACCTAAGTGAAAGAAGATCCTGCTGACTTTAAAGGCACATTCCGCACCACGCCACACCATGCCGTACCACACCGTTTCTCTAAATATCTTCACTCGTACAGTACTGCGCTACACTGGGCTACCACCACTATTATTACCGCCAGTACCACTATTACCACGAGTAATGCCATTTCCACCTCCCATTCCGAGTCCACTTCCACCCCTCATTGTATTAGCATTAATATTGGCATTGACACCCGCTCCAGCATTGCCAATACTACTCGTAGCCGTACCAGCTGGTACCGCCACCCCAGAGATTCCCGTAGCCGCACCATTAATCGCATTACCTGATGCAGATAAAATCGTCGTATTGTGAATACGACGAACCGTACGTATTTCATCGGATGCATACCCAGGAATCCGTAGACAATACATCCGTTCAAGTACCATTTGAATATCTCGTAACTCAAGTACCGCATTCACCTCACTAGGGCTACCTCCTTTACTCCCTTCTGATCCATAGCCTGTACTCGATTCACCAGGTGAATTAATACTCGTATACCCACACGTCAAATTAGCTTGTTGTCGTAACTTGGCAAATTTACAAGCTCGATCAAGTACTGCATCAACAAATTCTTCAGCTACATCCACTACACTTTGTTCAACTTGTGCAGATATCAAACTTCGTATAGCTTGTGATGAATCTCCTAAACTATCACCTCCACCTCCAGTGTTTCCTTTTTGTCCCGATATTATCAACATATTCGGTTGTGCTAAAAGATGAGCAAATAGAGCATGTAGCTTTGCCCGATTAACTATTCCTCCTGCAGAATTCGATGTTGCTCCTCCACTAGTCAGAATATATGATGTAGGTGGTGAAGCCGTTGGTACATTACTTGATACTGTAGCTGCATTACCCAAATTATTCACCCCGACCGCCGCCGCTGCAGCTGTTGCTACTCCAGTAACAACTATCCCCGGTGTTATTCCTCCAGTCGTGATTGTGGTTGTCGGTACTTTTACTCCAATTGAAGGTACTCCTCCTGTAGCACACACTACTCCAACCGCTGGAGTATTACCTTGGGGCTTAACTTGATTTATTCCCATCGCCCCCCTCGAAACTAGCGGAGTCCCGAGTACAGGTGCAGTTGTTGCCGTTGTCGTTCCTGTTACTGGCATAGTCATTGCCGTCGTTGTTACTGGTGCTACATTAGCATGCCCGTGTGATAAACTAGCATGCCGATTAGCGATATTTGGCACTATCGTGCCCGTCGTCACTGTCGCTGCATGTAAATTCCGTGTCTGAGATACTTGTGTAGTAACAGGTGTATACGATACTCCAAAACTTGTATTAACTTCCCCGGGAATGCTAACTTTCCGAGAAACACTCGTAGTCGAAACATTCAACGTATCACTATTCTCAACTTGTAATGGCTGCTTAAAGGTATGATTAACATTTGGGGTATTTCCTGATGCCGATACAACTGGTGATACCGCTGGGGATACCGTCTTTACACACCCTGACGTTGAAAATGTTGCTTGAGTAGATTTAGCCGTAAAGTTCCCCGACACATGTGTAGCTACATTTGTAGCAATGCTTGACAAGGGAATTGAACCTGGCTGAGGAATGTGTGTTGAACTTAGATTTGTATTAACACTAGACATTGAGCTGGCACTCGAAATTCTATTTGACGTAATAGTAGTACCAGTATTTGTATTGGAGACTGCACTGGCATTAATACTACCACTAGCAAGGCTGTCGGGTGAGATACCATTGGCTCCGGTTGCGGTAACTGTATTAACTCCGATACCCATTGTATTAGACACGATAATTGAGCCGTTATTAGCCGGTGTCGTTCCATTATTGACAGTATAAGCATTGGTGTTAGTATTAACACAGGAGGCGTTAATGGTCTGGTAAACATTAGCATTTACAAAACCACTAGAGCTAGTACTAGTTGTGCTAACTGTGCTAGTACCAATGCTGCCTGCTTCAGCTCCAATTCCCCCGTGCGCCGTCAAGGAAAGGTTAGTCTGGATAGTATTTCTGCTCATTCCAATTTCAACCCCCGGATTGGCTACAACTTTGCTTCTTGGACTAGGGTCGGGATCGGGATGAGTAGCAGAGCCAGTGCCAATATTGCTATCGCTAATAGTATTGAAATTGGTATTAAAATTGATATTGGTATTAGAGTTGACATTACCACTGTTAATTGTACCAACATCTACGCTAGCACCAGAGATGGCACTAGATTTCATGTGAATTATACGACTTGTGAGACCTGTTTCATTGAACATTTCCGATGCTAGATTCTCGCCCGACTCCGTACCATGTCCAGACTCAGGTGCTTCCCCTCCGGTGGTTATCAAGTTTGTACTGAAACTATCATGATCATTGCTATTGTTAGTACCAGCACCACCACCCGTACCACCCTCTAAATCAATCTCATTTGCTCCCTTCTCTGTAAAATTCATCATATTATCCTTTGAGCTGGTACCATCGGATAATTTGACATTGTCATTTCTCATGTTTAACGACGTTCCCATGCCTATACCAACTCCATCGTTCAGTTTTGTAACCCCCTTTGAACTCGTCAAGTCTAGAGTACTTTCAATTCCATCTCCTTTTGTTTCATCACAGGAATGCATGACTGTCAGATTTGATTCTTGATGTTTAGCTGTCCCTATGGTCAACGCTGATGCTGACGTCGAAATTCCTGTCTTGAGCTGACTCTGAATAAAATTTGGAACTGATGTTGCCATTCTTGTTGCCGAAGTTGATATTATCGTC
This sequence comes from Herpomyces periplanetae, assembly GCA_009733715.1. Taxonomy (NCBI): domain Eukaryota; kingdom Fungi; phylum Ascomycota; class Laboulbeniomycetes; order Herpomycetales; family Herpomycetaceae; genus Herpomyces; species Herpomyces periplanetae. Next base: position 35,363 of record WMKJ01000060.1, on the reverse strand, counting down.
GATGCCGTTGCTGATGCTGATGCTAAAGCATTTTCACTTTCTTTATTCACGGCTATGCCACCATTTCCCTCTCTATTATCATGCTCTCCTTCACCTCTACGCCCCAACCCTAGTCCCAGTCCTTGACCTTGTTCACATCCATGTCCTCGTTCCTCATCACCTCCCGATCCTAACCTTTCACTACTCTGCTGGTTAATCGGCCGTATAAAACTTCCCTGAACCATTTGATTATTCGGTACTGATACGTTGGCCACCGACGGAGAATCTGCTATTCCACTCGACATTTCGCTATCATCACCTGGTCCACTTGTATCCCCCCCTTTGAACGGTCTCATACTCTTTTCTCGCGTTAACGGCCAATTTGCTGTAAATTGCCCTTCAGGTCCTTCGATAATACTATCATCAACTGAAGTAACAGATGAAAATGATTCTTGTTGCCGTGAACTGTTGGCTCTTTTCCATTCATCCGACCTTCTATCGCATATTTTTATACCAAATTTCTCTTCCCTGGCGATATTATATTCCAAAATTTCCCGAACCTCCGCCGCTTCCCCATTCTCATCCCTAATCACCCTATTCTCTAACTCATCTGTTACCCTATCATAAGTTCCTTCACCATTGCCACTGCTACTAGTACTAGCATTAGCACCTCCTTGAAAGCTTATATCCGAAACTTGTTCGCTCAAATCCCTTTTGTTTGAACCACTATCATGGACGTTCATGCTGTCCATGCACCCAAATTCTGTTAAATAATCTTCGTTGCTGACAACTCTTTCTTCTTCTAGTCTTGGGGCTGTTTGCCTAATAAATTGGGCCGGTAAATCTGATTGTTCATGACTTTGGTCAATGCCCACTTCATCGCTATCCCGTTGTAATCCTTCCCCTGGATAATGTTGAATACGTTGAAGATGCTGTTGGTGCTGTTGATGTATTCCATCTAGCCATCCTCGATACCCTTGTCTTATTCGTTGTGTAGCTTCGATCAATTTTTCCAACGCTACATTATACTCGAGTGATCCGGGATCCTTGCTGCTAATTAATGCCCACATTGTTCGCGTTCCTTGTTCATACTTGGCCTTCATTGCTTCATCCAGGTGTGGCATTTGTCGTATTTGCTCGGGTTTGATCAACGCCGCCAAAGCATTTCTTCCACTTTTATCATTCTGATTCATCGTGAAAACTAATGTAGGTAATATTCATGTACCCACGTACGCACTCACGTACACCCACACACACGCATATGCATACACATGTATGTATGTATTTATATATATACGTATACGTACGTGATGATGATAATGATGTATGTATATATACGCGCACGTAAATTGTACCTAATCTTCCCGTGAAACTAGTATAACTCGACTTTTTTCCCCGTGAACCCGCCTGCCCCCCTCCCGTGCGCGACGCTCGTCCCCTCTAGTCTTTTAACCGTTAAAGTGCCCGTTCCACTTCCCTGTCTAAATTTTGTCATGTGCAAGTTGCTTCGCGTATTTAACTTTAAACGCGCATTACAAAGTAAGCTTGATCAAAAAATCTTATTACCAAGGCAAACCTGCTGCAAAACCGTCCACTCTGATTCTCTCACTTTCACTTTAACTCGTCTATTATCACCAACGAATAAAATTTTCCACTTGGCTCGTCGCCCACCCGTGTTAACCGCATCGTCGACCTTATCTGGCCCATTTGAAATCACGTGCTCTCGTGTATAGGAGGTGCCGCATCGGGAAAAGTTGAAGCGATAAGATCGTGAGATTTGGGGGATGGGGCACAATTTTACGGAATTTACCCGTTTAATATACACTAATTGCCCTTGTTCTTTCTAGCAATCCCATTATTTAGTATTGTACATGCGTTCCATCGTATACAGCATCAACCCGTTGTACTCCTAATTAGCAGATTCTCTTATACACCTATATCCATGTTCTGGGTATCTTCACTTTCCGAGTAATTATCGTCGTCTTGCTCTGTTTCATCTGAGTGAATACTTACACTGTTCAATGTGTATTGTCTGTTTCTTCCGTTGTACTGCCATTCATGCGTAATACTTCCTAATCTTTCATTTGAAACTCTTTCATAATGGGCATTATTTTCGTCGACTCTTGCTTCAAATAATTGAAATCTACTGCTTCTCCTAAGTCCATGACTTGTTAATCCATAAATTGACGAGCCATTAGCCCTACCATGGTTAGTTTGTCCATTAAATTGATACCTGTTATCAACTGGATTGCCTGTATTTTCCCCGTTACTTGGAGTACAATTACTGTGTACTGCCCTGATCCAACTGTTATCTTCGTTACCGTTACCGTTTTCACCACCACCACTACCGTTACACTCCTCCATGATATCGTGAGCGTAAATTCCATCGGCAATATCTTGCTCCTTAATCCAAGATTTTCCCGTCCCTATCATCCCCCCTACTCCTTCCAATTCATCTCCTCGCATTACTCTTCCGTTTAGATCAACTTCTGAGCACAATTCCAATACTTGTTTACGTCCTAATCTACGAAACCCTGTAGTGCGTACCACTCGACCCCAATTAAGCATGCAAAACATCGCCGCTCTTCTCTTCAACCATGCTTCACCCGCTCTACTAGCTCTCTCCCAGATAATTGCTGCATGTTCAATATCTAATTCCCGACCCAGTCGATTAACCGCTAAACTTTGTAATCGCGGCATATCGTAATAAGCCGCTAACACAAGCACCCCGGCCACATCTACTAAACTCGGATACCCGTTTAGCCTGGTTAATCCATTGGTTTGATTAGCGCTAACTTTTCTTCCCTTATTCTCATTATATATCTCTTTGTTCCGTCCATCTTCACTGTCACTCCCGCTACCACCCGCTCTTCGTTTCCGTGTTACTCTTGTCTTGGGTTTTCCATCATGAGAGTCCAATTTCCTCGCACTAAGTCTAATTGGTGCTATACTATCAGTGTACAAGTATAAGAGAAATGATCGTACAGTTCTGTACGGTTCAGGAACGTGCATCCTATTAGTATGAAATTCCATCATATGCGCTGCGTATAATCGGGCAAAATGAGGCCAACGCGCCAAAAGTATTAGACGATGAACATGTATAGGTACACTTATATGCCCTTTATTTTCCTCGTATCTATGCTTTCCTGAAACTGTGGATACTTTTGTCTGTTTCAACGACCCTGAAGTTGACGATGATGATAATGAACTTTTACCCTCTATTGAACTCGTTGACGTCATTGTATAGTTGGACGTTGGAGAATTTGCCGGGGAAAAAGTTAATGGTATTCGCATAATTGCTTCAATATCCGGTTCTGATATCTCTTCCTCTTCTCCATAGCCCTCATCAATATCCTTTATTTGTGTATCATCGGCTTCTGCTGTTATAATGAAATCTGTTCCGCTCCCTGTTTCCGGGGCTAAATCAAAAAATTTAACTAAATCTGCCCCAATTGCCGTAAGGGACGAATATAAAGGTTTACTGGAAACTTGCTGCCAATGACGTTCAGTTCCATACTCAAATAATCCCATCTTGCGAAGATCTATATGAACACATTCACTTAGTGAAGCATCTCCTGGATTACTAGGCTCTACAAGACTCCCCAGGAGCCATACTTGAGATCCACTTCCGTCCATTGTACAATAATGCCAACGATAGTTAACACTAAACAATTCTTTACCTTCCAATAGCTTTTGCCAGCGTAGACTTTCCAAATCTAATGCTGACAGACATGTACCTGATGTATTGGATACGTTGGCCGGTGTACAGAAATCGAGCAAATAACCTGACGTATAGACATGAAAATGTTGCCCGGCTGTTTGAGATGTAAGATTAGCGCTCGAGACAAACTTAACTGATGATATCGATCCGAGTGTAACATTCACGTTAGCATGATCACTTCCCATTGCCACATTATTCTGACTGAATCCATGACCAGTTAAATTGTCCATAATTTGCCCCATCATGTGTGATTGAGCTAATTGACCATGCTGATTTAGATGTATCGCTGTCGGCAATGTGGATGTGGTTGCCCTCGTCATCATACCGCCTTGCGAGTACTTGGATGCACTCATACTATCTGCCATGTTGTATAATATATGGTTTTGCGATATTGACGTTTCCCGTAAGTCTAGCCACCAAATCTCACTAGTTCGTTCCATATCCTCGTTCATACCTCCGAATACCCAAATTCGCCCTCCCCATATCCAACATGTGTGATCATATCGTGGAACAAAACGCCAGGCTATTGACCAGGTCCACGTTCGCAAATCCAAATAACATATGTCATCCAAAACATGATTATCCTGTTGCCCCATTAAACCACCGACAATCCATAACTTTTCATCATGTATCACTGACGCATGTCGAGCTCTTCCTCTGGGAGCATGACCCTGTAATTCTGGTTGGGTCCAGTGCAACGTTTCCAAATCTAGCATGATAACGTCCGATAGGAAAGACCGATGTTCATTTTCACCACCAAATATCAACAATTTATTGCCACGCCAAAGATTTGCCGTATGCCCCATGCGCACTCCAGGAATATCACCGTAATTGTCTACCAGACTCCATTGTTGTGTGGCAAGGTTTAACTTTAGAACATGATTGTAGACTAGTAAAAGCATCATGTTAGCAAATTCATACTGCGCTTATTCATTGACCATTATACTATGGCTAGTAAGCCAAGATAAATGATGGAAACAACAAGCTGTAACCTTGGATAAGCCTTTAACCAATCTTCGTAGAGTCAACCGTATAGAGGAAAATTTCTGTACCTTCATCTGTATACTGATCAAAACCACCAAAAACGTAGATTTGGTCGTCACCCGCGTAAATAACCGATGCGTTAACGAGACAAGCCGGTCTGGCACCAACTGTGCTAATTACCTTGGGCCTATACGCGAACTCTGATAAATCTTTTTTACATCGCCGAAAATTTGACTGCATGAGGAATAATAATTTTTAAAAAAACTCAATGGCACCTTTAACAAATGTCTACACTATAACGCATAAGAAAGGAAGACCTACTAATGTTAATCATGCGATTAACCCTGAGTTAGCTATTGCATGAACTTTTGGAGGTGTAATTCCGACTTTACAACTTACAGGTTAAATGGACTTTTGTTTGGTTGAAACTAATCGTTAATCAGTGCTCGTCAAATTTCTGTCGTGACTGATAGTTTGGAATAATTAACGCCAACGTCACCCGGTTTACTTGCTTCACGAATCGTTGATAGATACCACGAGTTCAATTTACTATTACGATAGTTGGTTAAGTATAAATCGCAAGTTATTACCCATTAGTCGTAAAATTAATCGTTAAAAAACAACCATTAAATTTCACATGTAAGTCAAACCCCCTATCCCTTTAACATAATATTCCACTTTTTAAACTATCACAAATCCAGAATTTTCAAATTCCAATTTCTTCTTCCCCAAGTCTCTTCGCCCAAACTATTCCAAATTTCTCTCCGAACCGCCCACTCCGCTCATCACATGACCATTGACACGTGATGAGTCCCTGAGGGGGTGCGGCCGGACGCAAGATTCGCCGAGGGCCGGAATTTTGTGTATGAAATTCCCAAATGGGAAATTGGTTTGGATTTACGTATTTCGCGAGATAATTTGGCCTGCGGAAAAAATTTCGTATATTATACTTTTAAGATTTAATTTGCCTACAAGATATGTCAAATTTTACAGAGGCGAGTAATATGATATATTAGATTCATAATTTCACACTCGTAAATTATCTATCATAATGTCGTGTTGTGCAAACTTTTGCACAATAAGTTACTAACTACCATTTCGTTAATTTTATCTACAAACATTAGCATGTCTTACATTTTCACTTAACATTTGCAAATTCACAATGATTTGAAGGTGGGTGAGGTGCGTGATAGACTGGGGCATGATCTCACGCTAATGTACTTTAATAATTTTCGGGTTAAGCTACACAATGTTTCGTATTTTACTTTTCCCGCTTTCTGATTGTCCACTTAATATACGCTCAATCCGTTACAGGTTATATGCTTGTAAGGGATAATGCTGGAACAGCATATATGCCCATGTTCGATTGGACTACCAACTTTCAGCTAATAATAGCAGCCGCTCCCTCAAACGAAACTGACGCATGTTACCATAAATAATTTAAGCAGCGGTGAACTATCAACCATTTATTCCTACGTCCGTCGGAAACTACACGGGCATTTGTGGGTAGATGGCAATATCTGATAAATTAAACCTTGTTACGGTAAGCGTGGAGGTGAAGGGGATGTAGTTTGGGTATATGTACGTTTGACCGTGGATTCTAATGACATGTCCTAACACAATTGAACAGCAGTCCAATGTTGTGCAAACTCCAGCCAGCATATAATTACTCGGATTCGCTAACATTAACGTAAATGACGGACAAACATAAGTTGTGTTACGACTTGATGTGCCGCAAATGTACTGTTCATCAGGTTATTAACCCAAGATGTAGGCTTATCCAACTTAAACTTTCCTTGCTGCTACGCTCACATACAGTGAGTGTATCGTGCGCTGGAACATCTGCAACTCTGTGTGAAATTATCATTTATATTGTCCTCGGATCTATTGGACCCAACGTCAGGAACCGATGACTTGAAATGTCAATTGAAAGCTCCCGCCTAAGCGAGTCTCAGTGTCGGGGTCAACGAAGTTCCCTATGCCAAATTGTAGCATTAAAACAATATCTCTTTGGGTATGAGTCGACACTTGAGAAGCATCCCCTCATTATTGCTCTAAGCTTGACGTGTAATGGGAAGATAAAGAGTTGGATATATGAACCCATGAAACTACGATTCACACCGTGTGCAGCCCCCCAATTATTCATGAACCCTCGAGATATGTCACTTAATGAACACTCACTAATACCATGCTCTTCCAAAAATAGATATTCAACAGGATCCTAAATCATTTTTCCCAACGATTGAGGTCAAAGATAATGCCTTTTTCTGAATGTATAAAATCGGGTTTGGCTGTATACTGAAACGATTTATCGCGTACGGTAGAGATAGGAATATCTCCTACGGGTTAGGAAAAGGGAAGTGGTATGCCAGTTAATGAGAAAAATAAATTACTACTCGCACAGAGCATGTGTGCAAAGTGTGAAGATACGGTGAGTATAGAATTAGAAGACTGAGATGAGAATAGTGAGGAGAAATGTATGAGTTTAAGGGTTCATATATATGCTTGTATAGCGTATACAGTGAGAAGGTTACACCATCAATCTGAATCCGATGCCCGAATACTGGTGGTATTAATATTCTAATGAGTAAAAAGGACTACGTAACATATGCCGTTAATCATGCTTACTATTAGTTTAACGAATTGTCTGGGTTATGAATACTGGAGAGTGGCAAAACGGGTGAGTAACATCATATAGACAGGGTGAAGTTCCACGGTATGGAGTCAGAAGGATATCATCTAGAGTGGGGATGTAAGCAGACTAAATCAAATTTGAAAATTGGGTAAGTTCGCATGATCTATAAGACTAGAGTAAAGAAGTATTGAAAATAAAAGGAGAATGGCGGAGACAGTAACGTATTTGTAAAACATTCAGCGCCTTGCAGGGAGGTAAATCCGGTTAAGCGGAGAAAGAATCAACGTAAAGTGGAGCAATGGGAAGAGTGAGATATTGATAGAATATGTTCACACATGTATAATAGGTTTAGGTAGCTGTAAAAGGCAATCCTTTTGGGAACGTAGTAAAATTGAATTTTGGGGCACAAAGTATAGGGAAATTGAAATGGGATTTGGAGAATTTGGCATGACAGTGGGAGATAAGGTACAAATTTGCAAAATGTTCTAATAAAATGGACAATGTTAAGACAATAATGCGAAAAACGGAAGAACGTGTGGAGAGTATTATGCATGAAACTAAGCCCCGGAAGACAAAGAATAAAAAATTATAGTGTAGACGGTAACGATGAGATAAAAAAGATGAAGGAAATAAAAAGAATGTGAAAAAGAAATGGAAAAATGAAGAAAAGAAATAGCGTGCCGCGTCCACAAACGGCGAAAAATTTTCTTTAAAAAGCGGAACGCATTCGCCACATTGTGGCGCAAACCGAGCCACAGAGAATGCTTAGGTAAGCGGGTGGAAAGGCGGACACTGGAAGAGGAAGGAGGGATGCCTAATCGGGAAATTGCCATTTTGCAGGAAAAAGGAAGCAGAAAATTCACGGTTGCCAGGACAATTCTCTGACTAATGGGTTGTATAGAATGGGTTCAGCCTCAGTTGTAGTTACTGGAAATTTGTTTGTTTATATATGTCTGAATCGGGAAGTTTATTTACACTAAATTGTTCAGTGAAAGAAGAATTTGGGGTGACGAAGAGTTGGTTTGGCCTTTACAGATTGAAGTTATTTTGGAGTATATATTTAGGTATTGTCCACGGCCTAGTTTATCACCATCATCTCTCTCTTCATCTTCTACTTTTCTCCCCTTTGCCGCTACGTTTCCTCTCCCAACTTGGTTTGTACCAAAGAATCATCAAAGCATCCTATCACTTCGTACCTATTCTCCCTAGTTTGCCTCTTTGGTTTTCGGTCACTTGGACAAAGGTTAATCTAACAGATTCGAAGTATTGACTATTTCGCGGGTTTAACACAAGCAGCTGGATACTGCTTTAATTTAATTTGATCTATCAATAATCATAACATCATAATGGCAGCAGTAGAAGTTTGTACGCCCGTTAAGGGAAGACAATTTTCAATTAGGGCAGCTGGAAGTAGAATGCCCATGACACCTTCACCTAAGACCGTACAAAATCGTAGCATTGGAACACCGGAGTCGATTCATTCGTCGTCAGCATTTGTTCAGTCGATTAATCGATCAGCTATTAAGAAATCAGGCAAAAGTAATATCACGGCAACATGTTCACCACGCCGTCTTGATTTGGGAATTTCCGAATGGACATTGACGGGAACGGGCAGTAAAACACCGGGAAAAATTCAACAAAACTTTGCATCAAACATTCGCCCCAAGTCGAGTGTACGTATACCGTATAATGCTGTTGATCGATTCATACCCAATCGAACGGCGAGCGTGGGTATATGTAACGTAGGAGTTACAAGGATTGAAAATGGTAAATCGGCGGATAACTCTAATACAACGAATAAACGGTTTGGATCATCAGTGTTAGCAGCTGGTGCTGCGGATGCTTTTGACATTGGGAGAAGTTACGGATGGGCAGATCTATCAATGGATAACTTGAGTGGAAATGAAGCAGATTGTACGATTAACGGGGGGAATTGTAACAGAAATAATTCATACCAAACAGCACCACCTCTGGCCAGTTCTATGGCGTATGAATCGTCGATCGCTTCGGCATGTGGTGTGTCATTGAATACGCGAATTCTTGCATTTAAGCCAGCACCTCCCGAATCAAACAGGCCAATTGATTTACGTTCGCAATATAATCGACCGTTACGGCCGGTGGGAGCAATAGATGCTCAGCAACGCCGTAGAGTTTTAACGTCACCAGAGAGAGTGCTGGACGCTCCAGGGATAATTGACGATTACTATCTTAATTTGTTAGACTGGTCGTGTGGGAATCAAGTTGCGATTGGGCTAGGACAGACAGTTTACGTTTGGACGGCCGACACGGCCAGTGTAACTATGTTAATGGAAACGTCGCCTGATACTTATGTGGCGTCGTTGAAATGGAGTGATGATGGAGCGTATGTGTGTGCAGGATTAGGAACCGGGGAAGTTCAAATTTGGGATGTTGAAAAGTCCACCAAACTTCGCAGTATGTCCGGGCATGAAAGTCGAGTTAGCACATTAGCATGGTCATCGCACATTCTGTCAACAGGGGCACGTAATGGATGGTTGTTTAATCATGATGTTCGGGTTAAAAAGCATAAGGTTGCTACGTTGGAATCTCATACTGGAGAAGTTTGTGGATTGGAATGGAGATCAGATGGATCGCAATTAGCTTCGGGAGGAAACGATAATCTTGTGTGTGTATGGGATGCAAGGAGTTTGCACGTTCCAAAGTTTGCAAAGACGAATCATAATGCAGCAGTGAAAGCATTGGCGTGGTGCCCATGGCAATTAAATTTACTTGCAACGGGTGGGGGTAGTAATGATCGACATATTCATTTTTGGAATGGAATTACTGGGGCACGAGTAAATTCAATTGATACTGGGTCACAAGTTACTTCATTGAGATGGAGTACTTGTTACAAAGAGATTGTATCTACGTCTGGCTTTCCGGCTAATTCGGTGAGTATTTGGGCGTATCCGTCACTTGTGAAGCAGGTTGAAATTCCGGCTCATGAATCTCGTGTGCTACATTCATGTCTCAGTCCCGATGGACAGACGCTTGCAACAGCGGCGGCTGATGAGAGTCTAAAGTTTTGGAAAGTATTTGAAAAGAAAGCCGGAGTACCTAATCTGGGTAACGTTAAGTCAGTGTCGAGTATGACGGGAGCGGGTGTACTGAGATGACGGTGGATAAAGGATGGTAGTTAATGGTAATGTGTATTCCTACATTTGAAATTTTTAGTTTAGCAGTTTTAATCGTTTTGATGTTTCTAGTGTCTGAGGGTAGTTGAGTGAAGCGTGTGTAGAGTGAGCAGGTTTGATATGATCGAGATTGTGTGGGTCGGGCGTTTTCGAAAACATTCCCTGGCGCCCTGGTGTGTGCGCAAGCATTCGTTTGTCCAGTTTAGCTAGTCAAGCATGTAAGAAAACAAGTGGAATCTTCGTTGGTCAATATCCGTGTGTAAACGTTGTCGAATGATGGGGCGGAGAAGTTTTCGTGAAACGGAAATGGGGATGGATTGTGGTGCATGTAGCTGATAAGTTCCCGTTTCCGCTGCTGTGGTCTTTTATGTTGTCTAGCGTGTATGGCTGGATAATTCTCGAGTGTAGGAGTGCGCTCGCCGGGTCTTCTGGATGCTGGACTCAGCGAGGTGGTACGCACGCGTGCACTGCCTCTCGTCGGTTTTGTTATAAATGATTGGTATGGAATAACCTGGTTGTGTAGGGTAAATGTTGGCATTGAATTGTGTATGCGGACTATGGGAGATGCGAGGACTAACAGAAAGCGTTTAGTGGACATTTCCTTACCGGCGTTGACAAGGTTATTGCTTTTGTATTGCGTGAAGCATTGTAGCTTGTGTGTAAATTTTGTATACTTTTGTAGCCTTTAAGTATGGAGTGAAACAAATATAATGAGTTAAGGTTGATGCAGAAAATACAGTTTAAAACTTGTAGTTATAATTTCAATAACTGATAGTTTCACGATAGAAGTTGGGCGGTTAAATATCACATTTTATAACATTGAAAAGAACAAAAATGTCCGGTGTGTACTGCTTTGGCATATGCTTGCGGTTATGTGTGTTCGTATATACGATGTGTAAAGTTGTAACTAAGTACAAGACAATTTACGAGTGGATCAAAATTCAAAAATGGATTAAATCAAAAGGCAAAACGGGTTACATCCCCTTGGGCAAAGTTGGACAACGATAAGTATTGTCTAACTGCTTCCAACACGAAGCGGCGACTTTATCCAAGGGACATCCAAGATGTTGTCGTTCAGGACATGTTAATACGCCATCGGATAACTTGGTATAGGTAATTATAGAGGGTATTGAATGAGTCGAGGCTAATTCAAGACCAGATGCGGCGCTGTTATCAGGAGGACTTGAAGAAATGTCGGTGGAGTAGTCTTTTGGATAAGTCAGGGTAATATTACTTCCGACTTCGAGTAGAATGGAACGAGATTCATTTGACTCGTCGACTTGTCGAGTCATTAAATTTGAACGACTATAATAAGTTGGTGGAGAGGAATATTCTGAAGGCCAAGTAGCAGAATCGGCTAATTCGGGTAAAATGAATAACTTTCGACTAATTTCCAAGTTTATCTGATCAAGTCCAGGATTAGGGGAATTAAGCTTGATAAACATATTTGGGGCGTTGCAAGCTGCATTAGCAAAACCGAAGTGGGTTTGGGGTAAACCAAAGTAATCACTTGAACAAATCCAGCTTCCAGAGCAGGTTAGCTCGGTGAGATCACCACCATCATTTCTAGATTGACTGTGTAAAGGGAGTGAACCAATGATCGAATCTTGAATGGTTAAAGATATACGACACATGCTTCCACCTGCAGGGATGGATTCATTGAACAATTTCATTCGAGAGATAATGAAACCATCATTTAAACTTATACTTTTATCCGATGCATCGAGTAAGAGAGGGCTGATTGAGCCTGATGAAGTATTGGGAGAGGATTGGTCGGCGAGTTGACATTTGACGATGCCGGTTTCGTTGGGATTGTCACAAGTGTAAAGGTGAGTGGGGGAGACCATTGTATCTTTTTCCAAGGTTATTTGAGATTCTTGAACGATTAAACCGGAGCTAAATATATGAACGAATGGGAATTAGTTTAAGTGGTAAAGAAGTTAACGAGTAAATGACATAGATGATTTGAAAGGGAAAATGAGGTAAGGTAATAAGGAAGGAAAAAGTGAGATTGGTTTAAACGTACGTTGGGCTATAAGACATATCCATTAATGCCAGGCCGAATTTGGTTGTTGGGGTTGATTGGGTATCGAAGAAGCGAAAGAATAAGGAAGAATGTTCATTTTGATCACAAGAAATCCAGCCTTGGGGATAGAATGGGGGTTCCCAAGTAGATTTACACGATATATCACGAGAAAGTGAAGATGGAGAAGAAGACGGTGGGAGGGGAAGTGAAACGTTTAGATGGAAAGATGAGGGAAGAGGATTTGTACTGGAGTAAGAAAGTGATAAGCTGTTAATTGAAAATTTGAAATCGATATCACGGACAGAGATTTGAGGAGTGGGAAGAGAGAGGATGGAAGAGAAGGGAGAAAGAAGAAGTAGAGAGAAGAGGTAGTGTAATTGATAATGTAACATGTTGTGATGATGGGTAGAGACGGGGTTAAGAATAAGGATGATGATGAAGGGAAGAATATTTTTTAAGTGATAAAGTATAAATGTTTATGAATGAAGTGGTTAAAATAGAAAAAGTGTATTATAAGTGAGAAGTAGAATAGTAAGTTGAACTGGGCAAATCGGGTGGGTGATCTGGACTATTTATAATTTTTGTTAGCAGAGCTGACGACATGGGAATAAAAGTTGTGATGATCGCGGTTACCTGAACAGGTTAGAGTAAGTTGGAAGAGGGGGATGGATGATGGATGATGGATGATGGAAGATGGGTGATGGGTGATGGGTGATGGATGAATGAATGAATGAATAAATGGTTCGAAAGGGGCGAGGGAATGATGTAGCGAGCGATGGAAGGGTAGCTTAGCAACGAAGCGAGGGGGAATTGATGTCAAATAGTCATGTTAAGTGAAAGTATATCAATGTAATGGAATTGATGAAAAAGGTTTATGGAGTTGAATACTTGAGTAGCAGAAATGGATAAATGAACATGGGGCACGGGAGCTACGGGAGGTATATTCTACAACAATACTAGATTAATATGTTGGATGTATTATTGGACAAAGTGTTGAATGAAGGGGGAAAATCCAGTAGAATAGAGGACAAGGTAGTGAGATTAGCAAGTTTAACTTTTGTAAATGAATAAGGTTATACGTAAAATTATTGCAAGGGAATAAATAATGTGAGTGTTTGTTGATAGGATTGTGATAAGTTTTATGGGTAGGTGTATACAGGTAGGATGTATGCAGAGATTCGAAGAGGAGAGAATTAAGATCAATGAATGTTGTGGAGATATTGGAACATCCCGAGTTACAGGATTTTGAAGGAGAAGATGAATGAGTAGGATGGGCGTGAAGAATTGAATGAAGTTTTGGAGTGGCGGTGAGGAAGAGAAGAATTTTAAGGTCGAGTAAAGGATGGAGGTGAAAGGCAAATGAGATCGGCGGAAAGGGAGAGGGAGAAGCAAAAAAAAAGCAGCCAAGGGAAATAAAGTTTTGGGGAGGATTGAAGGGGATGTGAGCCTTGACGGGGGAACGGGGAGAAGACAGCGGCGGCTGCAACTACAACGACAATGAGAACCGAACAACGGCAGCAAAGAACAATTCCACATTCGCAATCGCACTGCTCTCAAGGCTTATTTGGTCGCCAAAAAATCCTCTTCCAATCAGTAAAATATTGCCGAATTGGGAAATTTGAGTTGCTGCACCATGATTGGCCCACGCGGTAAATCGATTCGCCGACGCCGTGCGTGCCCTAAATTACAGTAGTTCCTGCCTAGTTTAGCTATACGTCTGTACCTAGGTAACGTGAATTAGTTGGGATTATCCCTATCAGGAAAGTATAAAGATCATTCCTCCCTTTTTGGGCCCAAATCCACCGGTCTAGGCCTAATCCGGTCTAGGAAACTTCAGACGACTTTTGCCTCCGTCCCATGTGGCGCCTTCCTTCCCCACTCCCCTCCACTGATTCTCCCCACGATTATGTAAGCCAGGCTGCGTCTTCTGTGGAATTTAAGCGAGCTAAGCGCTATTTGCGAGTTTTTGCTTTCCTTTTCCTTTTCTTTCCTTTATCGAGGTGATGGGGTGATTGGATTCGAGGAATACGTCGACTGCTTGAAAGCTGCATTTCTTTGCCGTTTGAATCACTTTTTCTCCTTCTTCGAGAAAATTGTTCAATGTTATCCGTCAAAGGAGAAATTCGGAGTAATCTTTAATTCCCACCGCTCTGCGGTTCTCGTTTACAATTTTTTTCGCGGTGTACTCGTGTACCCCCCCAAAAAAAACCGTAAACTTCTATCCGTGAGGGTCCAACGTGAAAACGTTCGTATTCGGCATCAGAAATCACGGATCTTGCTAAACGAGTCTTCAACCTTTTCATCAAAGTTGATCTCTCGTTTACTCGGTCCTTGGGAGTCGATACAAAGATTGTGACTTTGTTTAATTTACCCGTCAATACCCTTCGGTTAACTTAACAAATGTTCACCTTGGTGCAATATGCAGCGCGCAAATCTCGCTTTCTATAATGTTTTGTTACGTGAACTTTAATCTTACTTGTACGGGCTCTTCGCCCATACCTCTTGTAAGCTTTTACTTGTTTACTTTCATTTCATTAAGCTCCGAGAAATGTGTAATTCAATTCCGATTACTCTCGAGAAGTCGACCCCCTCCCCGCATCCTCCCCCATCTCCTCGTTTTCCCCGGTAAGTTCTTCATCAATTCTCTCTTCCCTCTCCATTTCCACTAACTTGTCCCCATATTTTCTCCTCCCTCGCCCCCGTATCATTGTTTTTCCGGACCCCCACATTACCTAATACGGTCCGAGGATGTTTTTTCCTTCTTGCGCCGGTTCGTCAATTTCCCCTTCAACTTTGCCTGCTACACCTTTGTTCTTGTTGTCATCAAAGTTTTTTCCCCTACCTCCCAAAATATGCAACTTCAATCAAACCAACAAAAATTGCTTAAGCAGGACTTCGTGTCGAACTTATCGGGTGGTCCGGTCTGGGAAATTTTCTTACTTACCTCAATCTTCCCCATCTGCTTGCTTATTCGTTCTCTTTTGTCCGCCAAATTTGTTCGTTTACAGTCTTACAATTTACTTTCTCGTTTAATTGACATACTTTTATTTTGCCAATTTCCTCTACTTAATTTTACCATCCTCTCCAATTACTCCCATATTACTGTTTTAGGGTTATTCATCATCATTTTGCTGCTTTTTCTACTTCCAACCCATTCTAATACTCTTTCCTATTATCATCATCATCCTCCTAATAATGTTCACAGTCCCTATCAATCTTCCCAATCCAGAGTCTCTGCCCGTTGCTCACATCTCTCACTTTACAGGGGTGCCATGATGCTATTAACTTGCTTTTCCATCCTGGCTGTTGATTTTCCAATTTTCCCTCGTCGATTCGCCAAAGTGGAAACTTGGGGTTCATCATTCATGGACATGGGCGTAGGTTGTTTTGTCTTTTCTGGCGGTTTGGTCTCTGCTCGAAGGCACTACTTTCAAATTTCACTTTCACAAACCATTCGAAAAAACATTCCCTTAATTCTTCTAGCCTTTTTGCGCTTACTCATGGTCAAAGTCTCCAATTATGCTGAACATGTCTCCGAATACGGTGTTCACTGGAATTTCTTCCTCACTCTCGCATGTCTTCCTTTCATTATCTACGCTATTGATAGTATTACTCGTCGGTTCCGTCTCGTTACATTCTTCATACCTGGTCTTATCGATCTACTTACGGCGATCTTTATAGCCTTGTCTTATCAATTCTTTTTAAACTTCACCCCGTTACAAAACTTTATTCTACACGCTCCCCGTACATCACTTTTTTCCCAAAACCGGGAAGGTATATTTTCTTTGATCGGGTATTCTTCATTGTTCCTCGCCGGTCGTGATGCTGGCTCTCTCATTTTTGCATTTCAATCAATCCCAACGACAGCCACTCATCCGTTTCCGAAACAATTATTCTACCGATTTCTCATTTGGGTAATATTTTATTTACTGCTCAACTGCTTTCCCGCTTCGTACTCATTTCAATCTTCCCGTCGCTTGGTTAACTTTACTTACATCTCCCTATCTTCATGCTTCAATCTATATTTGGTTATCCTTCACTCTCTCGTTCAAACTTTCTCCCAATGTATCTCCCTCTCATTCTTAATCACTACTTCTCGTTCCACTGAACTTACCATCAGTCCTCTCCTATCTTACTTTAATCATCGTTCAATGTTAATTTTTTTACTTGCAAATGTGTTGACGGGCTTGATGAATTTGACTTTCTCAACTCATATCCTTTCTTTTTCATGTTTACTCTCTTTTACCATTTTGTCGATTTATATGCTTGTCTTATGTTTGTTCGCTTTTTTACCTTTTTCAATTTAATTTCTCTGCGTCAATTCTTCCCACATTATTGTTCGCTCTTGAAACCGTCTGCCCATTTGTTTTCTCCCTTTTCTCCAGTGCGTTCCGTCTCTCTTCTTCCATAAATCCTTCTCAATGTCATCTACCTTTTCCCTTCTGGTCACCTTGGAATTCGCCTTTTATCAATTCAGCTAATCCCGCTATCATGAAATCTCACTGTCCGTGCTGTCCTAAATCGTCCACTTCCAAATCTTATCAGTTATCCAATATAATATCTTCTGCTACTCTTGATTTTTCTTCCCTACTTAAATATACACTAGAGTCATCCTCGTTTAGCGTTAACACAGCTCTTACTACTAATATCGTACCATGTACTAGCGGACTTTGTCATGACTTTCCTATTCATCATTTAGCAAGAATATCTGCCTGTCTTGCTGATCCTTTACCCGGGCATGCCGTTCACTTTGCATCGGACTCTTTCCCTTCGGTTTGTGAAAACCTTCGTGTTGGTAACTGTCATTTCTTGAATCTTCCTCTTTCACCTTCCACTGTATCGTCTTTTTCATCATCACCTCGTTGCTTTCTGTCTATTAATCCTTTATCTTCATCGACTTGTCCAACTGTATACCTGTCCATTGTCATTCCACTTGTAAAGCCTTCATCTTCTTTTCCTCGTATATCATTTAATCTTGTTGTACGCGTTGAAATTACAAACTTTCTCGTTCGCTTAGTTACAGATCACATACATAACATTAGCGCTTTAGGTTTGTCCCCTCGGCGCCTAAAATCCCTTATTGGTTGTGAATACTCTTTCTCTCGTAACCGTGCTTTCTGGTCTTCTTTTGACTATACATCATCCTCTGATTCTTTGAACTTCCACGCACACTCCCATTCCCATACATATGCAGGTTCCGATAGCGATGATAGCGGTGTGGCACTTCCACGTTGTTGTCGTACCTCATCTAAATATCTGTCACGCCGTACACGCTTCTGGCGTACACCCTTGAACACAATGCTCATTTATTCGCGAAAAATCGCCTCTCAGTTATCTCACTGCTTTGTTCTTAGCCCACTTTCAAGTCATCCTGTTTACCGTGGCAAAACTTATCTCCCCTTTCGCTTTGCCTACGTTTCTCGCAAAATTGTTCAAAATGTTCGTACACGTTCACCACGATCATCCACTGCCCCCGTCCTTTCTCATTGTGACTTACACTGTAACGTGTCTAAATCATCCCCTGCTCAACTTCAGACGCTGAATCGGTATCTTATGTTGAAATCCCCTTCTAAACCTTTTACCTGCTCACTTCGTTGGGGTTGTCGCGCTCAGCCGTGCAAAATAATCGGAATCCCCCTGGCCAATGGTCAACTCAAGCCCCCCACTTGGGCATGCATTGTACTGCGCTAATGTACACGTCAACCTACTCTTTTTGCCAAACTAAACTCCTCAACTTGTTCATTTTCAGTTAAACCGTTTATTTTCAAACCTTTGTCGGCAAAACGTCTTCCCCCACGCATTTGGGGTATGGGAAAAAAAAAACACCCCCATCCCTGCAGGGATTCGAACCCTGAATCTTCGGATATCCCTCGATACTTCCTCCCCGACCCGTAGAAGTCCGACGCCTTGACCATTAGGCCACAGGGACATCACCTAGGACCGGGTGCTAAAGTATATAAGTGGTGATAAAAATTAAGTCCAACGAATGGAAATGCGCAACTAAACTGAGTTAAAATAGCGATTCAAATACTTCATCCAACATTGAACTACCCTATTACAAAGGGTGATAAACAATTCTGCGTGCGGTTGCGCGTATGTGTGGATGCATGTATGGCGACAAATATCGACGATTTATTTAAGCACGCCGGGGTTAACACATCAAAACGTACAACAGCGCAAATAAGTCATAATCCGGCCGATTACTACGGTGTATCATTCAAAGCTACAAGCGTTGATAATGATGAAGCTGGACCCGCGTTGCCAGATGATATGGGCGTCGACGTGGATGCTATAGCCCCGGATGATAAGAACGATGATAGTGCCAGTGAGGATTCAGGAGATGATGATGAAGGACGATTTTTCGGTAGTGGAATGAGCATTCAAACACGGGAAGCCCTATCGTACGTTGAATCTACTAACGTGTCAAACACCGCGGACAAAGCGGTCAAGAGTGATAATCAAACGTGGACGCGGCAGTTATACCATCGTTTGGAAAAATGTATACGGGAGAATGAGGCTAAACGAGCCAAATATTCGGATGATCCAACCTTATTCCTTGAATCAGAGGCTAACCTTGACGATGAACTACGGGCTTTACCCGTACTAGCTGAACGCCCAGCGTGTTACGATGAATTTGCACGTTTAGGCGGTGTAGCATGTGTTGTTAACCTACTGGCGCACGAGAATCCCGATATAGCTATACGAGCTGTAGAAGTTTTAAAGGAATGGCTTGACGATGAAGTTGCCGCTACGCCGCTACAGTGGGACAGTTTGGTGGACGCCGCTGTACAAGCTGATATCATTTCACTTTGCACGGCTAATTTATTTCGTTTAAACGAAGCTTCTGGTGACGAAGGTGACATTAACGGTGTAACGTTGACGCTTCAGTTAATCGAAGCGTTGTGCTCTCGTGCCAATTTAGCCGCGCGTTTAGGTCGTGATACTAACTTGTTAACTTGGCTTATACAGCGTATACAACGGAAATATGACCATGAAATTACGGGTAGTATAGCCTTTAATCGTCAATACGCTGCAGAAGTTCTGGCCATACTATGTCAGGTCTCCAGCGTTATCGTGTATCGTTGTGCCGATGTTACAGACGTAAACGGACTTGATACGATTCTTCAGTTACTTGCGCCGTACCGATTTTCAGATCCCCGAAGCTTGGATAGCGTAGAAAGTGAATACATGGAAAATTTATGGAGTGTATGCGCTACCCTTGTCGCTAGTGTACCGGGAAAATTAGCCTTATTGCACGCCGAAGGGATTGAATTACTCATTCTAATGCTTCGAGATGCACGATCTGTACGCGTACGTTTTCGCGCTTTACGCGTTCTGGATCATGCGCTGACGGGTTTCGGGGATGTTAATTTAGCCTTAGCTACACGCTTTGTTACCGTGGGTGGACTACCGTTCTTATTCGCTCACTTTACACGGTATACCCGGAACGTTGAACCCGTTGCCCAACTGGACAAGTTAAACCGTGAGGCGACAGAGGCTGCCTCTACGGCTGCCGTGGTAGATGATCCGCTGGCTCGCGAAAAACGTGCAAACGTAGAAGCAGTGGAGCATATTTTAGGCATACTTATCGCATTATTTCGTCAGTTGCCGCACGACTATTGCGATACTAAAGATACCCTAACGGCGATGCATCAGGGTGAGCCTTCACCACGTCTTCGTTTACTAGTCAAATGTGTAGAATCCGATCATTTGTTTGTTCGTCGGCTGCTCGCGTTGCAACGGATTTTTGCCCAACGGATACACACAATTGATACCCAGGCTACGCTAAATCTTTCGCCAACTCTCCAGACTATATCTCACCGGGAGAATTTGGCTACCCTGCGACGGTTAAATGCGGGATTATACGCGCTACGCATGTGTCATGAAATATGTGCATGGTTACGCATAGAAGATGATACGGTCGCGGAACTTATAACTCATGTACTAAATTTACAAGGCCAAACATGGTTAACGTGTATTGGTGAATCACTTCGAGCTAAAGCGGATGAGATAACTGCTGGACTTTTGACCGACGAAACTCCCGACTCATGCATAACTGATTCACCTCATCATCCCGATAGTCTTGCGCAAGATCTTATGGATAATCGCGCTGAACGGGATCTTTTGGAAACGTTAATCGATACGCTGGATGGTTGAGTTTAGCAGGATCGTATATATACGTGGGAGTGACGAGGGATGAAAGAAAGGAATGGTACTTGAAAGAGAGGGAAGAGGAACATGGGTATATTTAACGTATGAGAGATCATGAATGGATAAAAGATGGTAATACATCTGCACCTACTACACCAGACTGTACAAAGGGGGAGCAAGAATACACAAAGTTAAGGTAAAATGACAAAAGGTGCACCAATTTAGACGGACCGTGGGCATAATTTTACAAGTAACGGAACAAAGACACGAGAAGTCACATACACTCACGATAACTAACCAGTCTGGCAAATAATGTTGCCGGGAATCTGTTGCGGCGGCGGCGGCCCAAGGGCGTTTTGAGGAATATCACCAACGACAAAGCGCCAGGTAGTAAAACCGGCCTCAGTAGGCGCAGCTAAATCAAACGTCCAGAGTAAGGCTAAAATACACTTTCGTTTAAGAGTATGTTGATCACATCCAGGGTCAGACTCCCCGAATTTTTCTAGTGGTACATCACCATTTTTACAGCTGTTATTACCATTGATTGGCGTACGATTAACGTACGTTGAAACTGTAGGCGCCCGCGCCACGCTCCAGATCTCTTGAACAGCCGTTAAACGTAAGATACTCTTGCGAACAAGATCTTCACATGCTTGGCCACTCGTTGCTTCAACACTTCGTAACATGGCAATCCATTCGGGAAGTCTTCGTGCCCAATACTCCGATCCAAATGGAACATTTCCAAGTCGACCAAACGTTGCATCATAATCAACCGGACTGTGAGAACGACTTACAAGATGACCATCGTCAAAAAAACTGGTGACTTGTTCAAACGTAGTGTACGAAGTTAAATCGACTTCAACGTAATTCAAATTTAGCTGGTTATTTACCACACTTGGAGCTACCTGTGATAGAGAGATTGGGGTAGAATTTTCATGATAATATGCAACATGTTGGGATTTAACATTTCCCGCGGGGTAGTCAACACATACTCCATTGGCAGTAAAACCATTTGAATTTGTGCACGTAGCTGGAATGGCCGGTGTTGAAACTATAGATTGTTTGGAAGGACTTGTAAGCATGGGTGACGAAAGAAACTCGAACTGGATGCCCAATTCCGTTTCTTGATTTCGGGGAACACAATCAGGCGTGATGCGTAATTTGGCCGTAAAGAAGATGGTTTGACAGGTTAATCGACCACTGATTAATTCGTTCAGAATCCCGGGAAAGCGACATTTCAAACTGGTGATTTCGCCTAACCGTATCTGGGGAAGCTGGGAGTAAGCTATAAAGTTTGTAAAATTGTGTAAATAGCTCGTTTGATCCTTGAACGGTTCTCGCACAAACATTCCAAACATCACGGGAATAAACATGTACATGGCTCGTACAGGTTGTAGATTAACCGGCATCAGAGTTGCTGGCGTTGGTGTTGTCACCGTCGCTGTCGTCGTTACTGTTGAATTGTTAATTGCACTGGTTGAGATTGTCGATCCATGGCTTGATGTAGTTAATGTTGTTGCTGATGGATTCACTAACGACGACATATTAATTGATCGATGGGATAAATGTGATGTCCCGAGAAATTCTGACATATCCGGTGACTGATTCATCGTAAAATTAAATCCTGCAGTAAACTTATCATCATCTTGACCCGTAATATCTTGAGATTGTAAAGTTATTCCAGCATTTCCATCGGTTCGCCCTGGTATGGATAAACCATTCAATATGGAATTGCTAAGTGTATTTGCTTCTATTGAATTTGACACTGGATTATTCGTCATATTTCCAATTCCATGCTCAAGTGAACCAGTATACCCTGGGACTGCGACACTCTCAGATGGATACGTTAACTGTCGTGATACTAAATTAAGACTTTCCGAACGAGTTCTCTTCTTCACATCACGTCTCCGCAACAATTGGGCATGCTTCGAACTTCTTACACTGTTTATAACACTGTTAAGCCGAGCTTTCAGTGAACTTGGATGATCCGAAAAAAAATGTTGTGCTATCTCAGGATCATCTTCAATCATAGGTTTAAGAACTTGAATATGACTACTTATCTGTTTTCTCGTACGCTTTTTCCCCGTCCATCTATGAATTGCATCCGCAATTAACTCATTACGTCCCCGATGTTTACTATCCGTTGATGTTGTCGTTTTTTTGCGTCCCATAGGTGGCCATGCTACTAATGCTTTGCAAAATGCAAATTCCATAACATCCGGCCATTTTTGATCTTCTGAGTTATCACTATTCTTAGGCTGCCTTGCCCTATATCGAATATACTGAGGACATCTTCTCAAGTTAACCCATAAAACTTCCGCTTCTTGATCCAATTGCGCCTCATCTTTATTAGCATAGGTACTACCTTTCACAAGCGCCGATCTAGGTAATACAGGAATCTCAACTCTTTCGGGAATACTTCCAATCGTACTCTTTTCCCCATTCCCATCAAGTTCCTGAATCGTCATACCCTTATACGCATTTACATGCTGGGGCATTGTCGAATACGATGTCTCTTCCATTTGCATACACGGCGCAGACTTCACCGGCATACTCGTCAATACCTCAGGAAATTCTACAAGTCCTCCAGGAATTGATTGTAAAGGTGATCCAAGTATCCTATTAGTCTCCATGGGCAATGAATTATAATTTATATACTCCAACCCTGCACTATGTTTTTCATTTTCTTCGGAATTTTGAATAACGTTCATCGACGGTAATTCTTGAATGGACCTGTGGCCCGATTGTTGATACGCAGTGGTAGAATGATGATGAATCAAGGGTGATATAGGTTGCTGATGTATGCCAGGAGATCGATGGCCACCAACTGGAACCGTTTGTCCATTTGTTTGAACGTACCCCGACCCATTTTCAATATACGGTGAAGCCAAACTACCTTGCAATATATTCATTAATCCCGGAAGTGCTTGATGTTGATTCAAGTATGCATTCTCCAAATCTGGATCTGCCGCCAATGCGTATACATTCATCGAATTCGTCGAAAGACACCCTCGTCCTGATGGATACTCTTTTCCAATTATCGAAAGCGCTGATCTGGTTATCTCTTCATTCATATTTCTAAACCAGTTCAGCTCCTTATTAACCCTCCCCGCACTCTGAAGAGTGAACGAAACCTCTTCTCCCCGAGTTTCTCGTCTGCCCAATTCAAATTCTTCAATTCACCGTATAAATCTAATAAACCAAAGCAAATCTGTCCTGAAAATATAAACTATTTCTTCAAATGTATCCCGAATATGTATAATTCTTCATAATCCATTAAGACAGGAATTGGTATGAGCATTCAATCCGTTTAATACTTCAATCTTTATTCATTCATTCACTCAAACAACATTAATATTATCACAACCACTCTTTCAAACACCAAGTATCGCCGATTAATCACTAGCCAAAAAATATTTAAGCTTTAATTCTCACCCGCGCGTGGAATCTGTGATTTCTGCGAAATACTGTATTATAATTGAAATACGTCCTTCGCCCACTTGGCCCTTGCAAGCTTTTATGACAAGAATGTTAAATGTTCGTTTCATTCATCACTCAATACACTTGTCGATTGGTTAAAGGCAATTAATCACGGTCAAGAAGTGTAACAAAAAATTATACAATTAAGAATATAAGATGCACGATGCAAAAGTTTCATCAAAAAGCATCATAAAAATTATATTAAACTAGAGATGCTGTTCGGTGATACGATCAAGTCTGTCGACTACATATATACCCGATAGATGACCACCTTTTACCACTGGAATCGTCCCTTAAAGAAGCATGCAGGCTAATGCTTTCCCACCTTTTCTTCTCCTTGATAAAACTTCGTCGAGCAAGTATAATTTCTCTTAGTTAATTCGTACCAACAAATCGCCCGGTCAACTTCCTTCGATATTTTAACTTGAAGAATGTAAATTGCTTCGCTGAAAAATGCGCTGATATATGCGCATGTGTATACACACACACCTTTTGACCTGCCAAACATCCAACTAAAGGATATCCAACAATGCGTTTGCCGTGCTCTGTAGAAAAGATATGCAATCCAACTCGATGCTAACCTCCAGCACTTATATTTGTCGTCATATGAAGAATGTACTCTTCAATCCTCCCCGAATGAATAATGAAACCTCGACCTCCAGCCCACTCGAAATTATGGCTATATAACGCCGCGCTGATGCCAAAAAAATCTCGGGAACGTGAGTGAAATCAGAATCACAGGTAGCCCAAATTGCGCTAAGAATTCATTCCAACGACAAAGATTACAATTCCATAATTACCGAAAATTATAACAATTAATCGTAGGTATGAGAGAACCCGAAAAGTTTCCTTAAAATGTTTTAGTCCTTTTGATAAGTGTAGGGTTTGACGTGAAGTGTGCCGATAAAACATCAGGTGGATTATCCGGGGCCACGAATTTAAGATGGGCATTAAAGTAGATAGACGAGATATACACCGGCGAAAAAGGCAAATGAGCAATTTTATTGCGAATTAAGCCTGTCAATACTGGATAGTCAAGTAATCACATCGGCCGAATTGAGAGGCTGCTCAGGAACTTAACAATTATCCATCTCAATAATTGCCTCCTTGAACTTCAATCACCCCTCATCAGTCTGGCTACTATACGGTACAGGTTCAGAAGTCAAACAGTATAGAATACATACCAAACTGCACCGTACCATACCACACCAAAACGTGTACGTAAGATTACCCGGCAAAAGGCAAAAGCAACGGTAACTTTACCACCGACTATTCCCTTCGTTCCAGCTCATCATACCTCAAGCTGCCGATGGAGGTAGTAAACATAATGGTACCTTCTGGAATACCAATCCATCACTCAACGTGAAGAGACAGGGCCGCACGTATGACCCCCCTGCCCAATTGTCCAAGAGGAGTTACAGAATTCCCATATCAATCCACATCTACCACGTTCAGACAAGTAAAATTCGAATGGCGTTCCGCTCCCTTCCCATCAAATTTGGAATTACGGTTCCGTTAATAGAAGATATAAGTGAGCACAGCCATCACGGAATGGAAAACTGGATGTATGGAATAGGCCTCTCATGTAATACAGAGAATTTGGTACAGTGGGCATGCAATCGTAGTTATATTAATGATTTTAACTTAATCAATCCACCTTTCACCGGTAAAATATGGCCTGCTGCCACAAGGTATTAAAATAACATTCCCTGTTCAATCTGAGTTCCCCATAAACCATCGAGATAAATTTTATGAATAATTTGTCCAATCCGACGGCCCAGCAGCAACGTGGTTCAACATTGACACCTCTAGCACATGGTAAAACCTTAAAAAGAGGAGAATACTCCGGATTATAACCACGATCATTTCCCCCAAGTCATGCAGATGAACTCCATACCTTGTGGATACTGTATTAGGATCTCACGTTAAACTAAATTCGGAAGAAACTATGCGTTCATGCAGCATCATCGAACCACAATTAATTTTTCCACAAAAAAACGGTATCCTTAATCACTCATTCACTCCACCAATGATTGGCTGCTCGCATATATGAAAAGCTTGCTAATGTTCGGTAAGCAGATTCCTGGTAGGCGTGTTCAATTTAACTGAGTATCAATAATACTCTATTCAGTTTAAATAACGAGCTTAGACTGATGCATTACACGCAAACAACCGATTTTGATTCTATCAAACCGTTCGAATTATAACACGTAAGGTTCAGTAACTTGAATAATTTCACACTCTACACAATTTTCATCCGACCATAGTTCATAAACTTTATTATAGTAAGTAGTATGACGCTTAACACATTGGGTCCACAGAAGCGCCGTCATATAGACCAGGATAAGTCAATCAACCTTACCATGTTGATCGCTGATCAAAGCTTTACTTGTACGGCAAGTTTCAATTAATATTCAGGAGCAAAGCAGTGGGGATATGTTTACGTCACTTGCGCGGTTAACATGATATTCTACCGCGCATAGGGCTGACGATTAAATAAAGCAAGCATAAACTTTTCTGTTGCTTCATAGGAGACATCTTTTGAGTAGGGTTAACACGATAATCCAATCACTACCGAGTTTAAGAATTGGTCAACCGAGATTGCCCATGGAAGCAATTAATACTCCGAGCAAGTACAATGATTCACTTAAGTCTGTCTTCACGCCATCACGAGGTTTTGATATTTGTCAAAAAAATGAAGGACTAATATTTGGGAAAGCATCTTTACCGTGATTATTATTGCGTCAATCAGCGAGATGTAGAATGAGACCAGCGTGATTAGATCGTCTTTTGTAATGTCAATAAGGAACGAAAACTAATGGCAAATGTGGTGATAACGCAGAGTAATAAAATTCATGGAAGTCAATTCACAAAAAATTAAGTGAGTGGAACTGCTAGTACGTGGAGAAAGCAGGGCTGACGGAAACAGGGATGAAGCTGAAAACCGTTTTAATCCCTGTAGAAACGTATATTGCCATGGTTAGGTACCCGCTTTCAGATTCAAGGTGATAATCAGTTCATGGGCCGGTGACACTTCGAATTGAGGAGGTTCCACCAAATTGATTGAACATATAAGCTGTCATTAAGCCCAGAGTATATTTAGCAAGCTTAAAAATGTGTAGAAAAACGTATTTGCTGATTGGTTAACTCTTCATCCTTATGTGTTTATTGTCAGTGATTTTAAAATTTAGATCTTATTGTAAAATACCACTTGCATCGTGGTGAATAAATGTATAGTAGAGGGAGAAAGATTGTCCCTCCATATTAGCAGCGACCGTTACAGTGTTAACAAGTGGAGTGCAAGTTAGTTTGTTAACTACGATCATGTTCGATTAAAGGAAATGGATGTCAAGATATTGAGAATCTAAAATGTAGTAGAAGCACTAAGCTTTCAACCAGTATATCGGGTAAACCTAGATTTTAATACGACTAATTGTAAGCTTTACTTGCCGCCGAATCGGTAGGATCAAACGTGAAGTTTGTCGCCCCACGTAGCGGACAGTTCGCACCGCTATGTCACGTAGCTGAAGACCGTTAACCTAGTGGTGTGTAAATGGGTATATGAAACAGAATGACTCGGGTATCGAGGCCATTCAAGGGTAGGCCACATTCACGGAAAGTGGAATGTATGAAACCAAAGAAAAGACTGATAACCGTGGCGTACAGTAAAGTTGCAATACACAACAGTCGGAGAAAATTTTATATGCAGGGTAGCATGCAATGATACTCTGCCGAAGGTAAAAGATAGATATGACTTAACGGAAAACAAGACAATCATGCAGGCTCAACATCCTCGTTGTCCGGAACGGTTTCATTGAACATATACTTTTTGCGATTATTTGCCGTCAAGTTTTGCACGGCAATCTTCGTAATTTGATCACTAACTTTGCGCTGCATATTTTGTATTTCAGCCTCAGGATCAACAAGATCTTGGGCAGCAAATTCCAGCACAAGTTTACGACCCAAGAAATGTGTATTTCGAAGTGTTTCGACGGCTTTTTGAGCTTCCTGAGGAGACAGGAATTCGGCAAATGCGAAGCCTCGACTTGTTGAATCAAATTTTTTGGGTAGACGAATTGTTCGAAGTTGACCATAGGCGCTAAACAAGGATCTGATATCCTTCTTAGAAGCTTCAAATGGTAAATTTTTGATGACAATCTTGGTCTTCCACGATTGAACCACATTTGTACTATCATTCTTGCTTTTCTGAGAATCAGGATTGAGTGATTTGCGAGAAAGTTTTAAGATTAGCTCGTGACCATCTAATTTGTATCCGTTCATAGCAGATATGGCCGATTTCGCATCATTTAAACAACTAAATTCTATAAATCCAAACCCCATACTAATGGGGGTACATCCAGGCTTAGGATTAGGCTTCATCCTAACACATGCTGACCGGAATCCAGTAAGGTGCTTAAATATTTCGGTTAAGCGCTCAGTTGTAGTGGAGAAGTTTAAATTTTTGACAAAGATTGATTGGAAGCTAACCGGATCATCAAGTTGCTCTGGTTCCAATAAGTCATCAGCGGAAGGCTTGACGGGCAATACCACCGATTTTGAGGGTAGTTCCACATTCTTACGAGTTAACTCAATTCTAGGAGGATATTGGGCATCATCAAACAGATTGGGAGGTGCTTTCTCCAAATATAATAACGAGCTACCAATTTTCCGATAAGCAAGTTGATTAAATGCCTTCTGGGCGTGATCTGCACGGAAAAATTCAATAATGGCGATTGTACCGGCAGGTGGCATAAGCAAACGTTTTATTAAACCGTATTGTTCAAATAAGGACTTAAGTGCTTCCGGAGTAATAGTATAATCGAAATTCTTAATTAATATAGTAGTGTCACCTTTTGTTTTGGTTTTAAAGGCTTCAAGATCAACACCGTGCTGGGAGAAGTAATTGCGGGTTTCTTCGATAATATGAGTTTCCGCAATAGCTTGCTTAACTGCAGCATCGGCCGAAGTAGGGTCGAGTATATCCGATTTATTGACACCAAGACGGGCTGCAGTTGATTCCATGATAGCATCCATGCTCATGTATAAAGAGTTCCAGTTAAAAGTTTTTTTGGCGGCTTGAGATTTACGTTGAATTTGCCTGCGTTCTTTCACGGGGAGTTTTGCCAATTCGAACTCGTTTAACTTATGATGTCGAGGGCTCTCAGAAGGTAGAATGTGAAGCAAGCGACCTTGAAAGATTGTTCCATCAAGTCGAGAATAAGCTTCTAGTGCACTATCAGGACTTGTGAATTGGACATAGGCAATACCTTTGGGCTTTCCAGTACTGGTATCAACAGGGAGGTGTACCTATGCAGTGAAGACAATTGTTAGTTCTGGCGAATTACTGATGGGTGATAGAAGTGAAGAGGGGCTGAAGAGATGTCAGAAGTAGAGCATATGAGCTCAAATTTTCCCGATTGTTGAATCATATGAACAAGCATAATATGTCCCTATCAGGAGTTTCATCATTCACCTTTCAAAGATGGATTGAAGGCAAGAAAAAGGTTGTGGGATGGAGTACTGACCTCTTCAAGATTATTGAATGGTCTCATAAGATTATCAATATCTAGTTCGGAGCAAGTGAAGGGTAAGTTTCGTAGAAACAATCGACCGGTTTTCATGACTAAATCATTGGGGGAAGCGAAATCGCCTGGTAAAGGTTGAGAAGTGGAAGATTTATCAATGGAGAGATTCGAAGACCCAGTGGATTCAGTTAAATCTAATTTTCCAGAAGAATGTGAACGAAGCCACTCAGCATTAGACATATTAGCATCATTTTGGAAGTTTGAGGGCTGATTATCAACGGTGGAAATTGCAGATTGGGAAGAATTGTTTGGGGGGCATGCTGAATTATTTTGGGAGGTGCTGGTATGGGGTAGAGAGGGTTGGTTAAGCACAGATGAACTTTTGAATTTGGAAGTCGTGTCTAATGATTGATCATAAACTTCAGGGATAAATGAGTCCATGGCAACTTGACCTAGGCTGCGGGACTTCGCTTGCATAACGCTAATGAATTCATTTAACTGAGGTTCGTGCTGTTCAGACTTGTGGCCGGAGGATAATGATAGAGGGACATTGGAAGTTGACCCGGAAGATAGTTCGAGCTTATTAGGATTCGACGGAGTCCCGGTTGGATTTTTCGGGTGGGAATGCCGTGATTTAAGATTAGTATCACCATAACTTAGGGCAATAGTGACAGATATGCGACATGAGCGGATGAAAGAACGGTCGAAATTTTTAACAGCAGAATTGGCATCATTGGAGTTCTTGAAGCCAATGAAACCGATCCTGCGGCGGGGTAGTAATTTACAATCAGTTATAACGGGGGATAGGGAAGGACAAGAATATTTAAAATGTTTTTTTAACTCTGATGTAGTACAATTAGGAGGAAGGTTTGTTACGAAAACTCGAGAAGACTCGACATTCATAATGTTAAAAGCACGACAAAATCCAAATTGAACTGAAGGAGATTTCAATCTACGAAAAATCTTATTTCGAGAATCAGGCTACCGAATGTGGGTTTAAACGACTCTTAAAGTTGCGCTTACTCATAAATATATTATATAATAACTGAGGCTGCAAGGCTTGGGTCGAGAGTTGTCAGGTGATCTGATTGGGGAGGGAGGGGAATAAAGTGGCGCAAGTGTTAGGAGGTGAGAAAATATAAGAGATTAGCGAAATTGATGATTGTGATGGGGGAGACAGTATACAAGTAAAGAGTGGATGTTAAGTGAAATTGAAAAGGCTTGGTTAAGGGAGGTAGGGAATATTGGACAAGGTTTGGGGTAGCCTGTGGTAGATTAGGTAGAGTAAAATTGAAGGTGATAACAGATAAGAGGAAAGGCTAAGGAATAGAAGTTGGGGGACTACGTTGAATACAATTTCGAAAAAAGAGAGAAATAGAAAGTGGGGTGTTGGTATATTGAATGAATGACAAAAATTCTTTGAAAGATAGTGTAGGAACAGGGTGTAAAGGAAAGGACCAAACACATATTACAGATAAAATGGCAAAAGACTAAAGATGAACAAATAGGGAGCATTAATGGCAGGAAGACTAGCAGAATCAACAAACGAAATAAAAAGGAACACAAGGGAAGCGGGAATAATACCGGAATTTAGGCGAGAGGTACCGAGGATTAACCGAGGAGTAGCCGATAAACGAGAGGGGCCGGAAGGGTTTAGGCGCGTCGAAAATAAGATGTAAGATTGATAAAAATATAAATTATTAAATACGAACTAGTGATTGGGAGAAATTTTGGCGGTAAGGCCAGAAGATTGTTTGAAGAAATTGATGAATGAGTGAAGAGATAAACTGATAGTTAGACCAAGGTAAGGGGTGATTGCGGTACTTTGGGAAATCAACGCGTTGATTTATGGTTAATTAGGATTTGCGAGTGAGTGTATCAAGAGAATGTTTAGCGCGTATTTGATTTTGGGAAAATGATGAACGTGGGTGGCTGAAGGTATACATTAACAAAATGGAACAGAAAAAAGTTTACGCATTTTTTTACATGCTAGAGCCTTGGATGTAAAATTATACGCTTATATTTGCGCTCATCCACTGACCTATCACTCGTACACGCATACACGCGTTGAAGTTTATTGGAATTAAACTTGGAAATATTTGAATTGACTGGGAATTCTTGATCAATGTCATCAGATTTAAAAGTTGTTTTAGATCCCGACTCATTAGGGCCGGATGTCCGAATTAAAGCTACCGACATGACAGAAGATATGCAAGCCGAAGCAGTTCAGGTAGCAAAAGCTGCAATGAATGAGCATCAAATTGAAAAGGATATTGCCCAATACATCAAGCAAGAGGTAGTATAGTATCATTTGTGTCACATACATG
This sequence comes from Herpomyces periplanetae, assembly GCA_009733715.1. Lineage (NCBI taxonomy): Eukaryota > Fungi > Ascomycota > Laboulbeniomycetes > Herpomycetales > Herpomycetaceae > Herpomyces > Herpomyces periplanetae. The sequence goes on along the minus strand of WMKJ01000060.1, from coordinate 3,383 downwards.
CGTACACCAGCACATACACACACACAAAACTTTGTACGCTGTCCAACTTTGCGCAAAAACTAATTGTCCAATCTTAATCACAACTAAATTATCCTTCACCTTTACACAGTTTGACCAGAAAAGAGGTGCCACCTGGCACTGTATCGTGGGCAAATGCTTCGGAAGCTTCGTCTCCCACGGTAAGCTGCTGCTGAGTAATTGAATCTTAGCAATCTTTTGACAGTATGGCTGACTAAGATTTTTTTCAACTTAGAAAAGCGAAGTTTTATCTATTTTTACTACGGCGCGTACGGGATTTTGCTCTTCAGAACTTTGTAATTCGAGTGTACCCAGATTTTTAACGAATACTTCTTATAAATCGGGTCGTCGATGATATTATTTAGTTCATTTTTACGCGTAATCTAAAGATTTCGTGACCGTTTAATATCCTAGGTTAACATAGTCGAGGTTTTCCCCGCGGTTAAACGGCTTGACCTGATTAAACATGGGATAGTGTGAAATCTGATATTAACTCTATGGGTTTATGACCTGGGATGAGGTTCATATAGTTTTGATCCTCGTTAATTCTACACCCACATTGGCCGGTGGAACTTGCACATTTTTATCCACGTTACGAAGTTTATATTCGCGTAACATACTTGGGTTTCTCATGTTTAATTCCATGTTATTGTATCGTATCAATGTTTGGTTTACTATATACTTTGCAGTCGTTCGCCTTGGATATTGGTTTATTCCGTGCCACGTTCAGTAGCCATCTATTTATTCTTTCGTACTGTACTAGGGTTAACATCATTAGAACGCTTTTGTAGGCTCCTTCATTTTACACCGTCCATTTAATAGTTTTTCCCTTTCACATGTATTATTCAGCTAGGTAATCGTTCGAGTTATATGACATGTTGGGTTCCCTTTTTTAAACATGAGAAAATGACTTAATTGGAGGCACGAAATAATGCGAACTGTTTCATACTTGGTGATGTGTGAAATTGGGGGATGGAGGTACGGGCTTTGTGAAATGTGTTGGGGAATACAAATTCGAATACCCTGGCTTTTGCACTGGGATTTAGCGGTGAAAGTATAAGAGGATGGAATTGGGTTGGTTAATTGAAACAGGTAAATTGGGTAAGCTGGAGCCGTGTATAAAGGGAGTAGATATCTTTGGGTTTACATACGGTCGATCTACAGTTAATTTTTTGATCTTTTCAACGGGAAAAATATCTTGAGTACACGAAGAGTTGTAATTGCGTATTTAATGATTCCACTAGGTTACAAGCAGCTTGTGAGTATATATGGTAAGCAACTGATTTTCATAATATTAAAGTAAATGTGAAAATTAATGTGTTCTTGAGTATATGATAACATTTATGGACCAGTTTTGCGAAACTAGTGTGATATTTATTTTTCTTTGAAGTGAGTGTTTTTGCACTAAAGAAGAAGAGTAAAGTGCACAGACCTGATATGAATTCACAGTGGATGGGTTATGACGGGAAAATATGTATTAGGACGAGTGACTTGAAAGCAGGAGTAAAGAGTAAAGACGAACTTATCACAATTCAAGGTAGGATTGAAAGAAAAAAAATACGGAAAAGATTAAATTAGGTTGATGCAAAGAGTTGAAATTGAGTAATGACCATAACGCAAGATGTACAAGTATGTAAAAAGCTGTTCTGCCATGCAAAAGATTGTTCAAAGTTGTAAAAGGAACATTGGTAAGCTATAGACGGTTAACCGGGCGTAGACAAAGATAAATTATCATGAAAATCAACGGTATAGTCATGGACAAGTCATTCAAGACAGCTTAGTGATCAGGGGATTCTTGATCGAACCTGGTTATGTTTGGTTTTTACCTTGGATAGACAAGAGTTATCAAGGAAATGTGAAAACCATGGGAAAATTTGCTCACATGGGAAATCATCATGTATCAGGTTCACGAAATACGTTTGATAAAGTTTGAAAGGTTAATTTTGGAGGAAAACGCATGAAATAGTGGATAAAACCAGGAAAAACATCTAATAACAGAGGATAAACTGGTAGGAATAGGGAAGATGGGGCGAATATTTCAAGGATATATCGTGAGGGCGGACTAGGGGGGGAGAAGTTCTCTCACAAATGTAGAAATTACATGATTCAGGAAGTTAGGGATTTTTGGTGATGGGATAGGTTAGTAGTTGATAAAACATACATCTGGGACCGGGCGCATGCGTATCAAGTGGCGAAAATGTAGCAGAGGGTGGTAAGGGAATTTAGGAGCATAAAGGTTGGACTAGGAAAGGATTTTAGCAACGGTAGAGAGATGTATACTGTAACGTTGTTGAGTAGTAGAGATTATTTGGGGTCATGAAATGGGGTGATAGGGCAGGTAAATATTAGTGGAGGTTTAATAGTTTGGGCATGAGTTGGTGTAGATGCATCGGTTAATACAAATAACTGCGGAATGTATTAGGCGATTTGATGATTGATTCGGAAAGAGATAATGATGCAAATGAATAGTGAACAGCTCAATTCAAGTAATTTTCAATATTTTTATCAACTGACTTGAATAAGCGAAGGGAAACTTGCTCAAGACATTGATAAATGATCATACTATTGGTGAAAGGAGGGGCTTATTTTACGTTACAAAAGTAGCCAAAGTATGATTCCTGGATCCAGAGGTTAAGGCTGTAATGAAGCATTTAAGTGAGTATACGGTAGGATGGTAGAGGAAGAAATATGGAGGAGGCGTAGGGAGGAAAGTCAATAAGTATAGTTGTAAGTATGCGAGTATGTTTGCACGAGGTAAAGGTAGACTAATAAGGAGAAGTGTGAGTGGAAAGATGGGAACATGGAAAATTTACTAACGGCAGAATATATGGGAGAAGAGAATGATGAAATTAGTATGGGTGAAGAAAATGAGGTGAAATTAACGAATATAATCAAGGCTATATAAAGAAGTTTGTTAGGGTGTATAGATGGGTAAATCTAGGGAGGATGATCAAGGTTATGTATAGTTGAAATTTAGCCTTTAAAAAGTGGAAAAGATGAAAGTACATGTAGGTATAAATTTACCAAAAAGTCAAAGAATAATTTATCCGTTAAATTTGCTTTAACAATTAATGTGGAATAAACATTATACAGGGTAACAAGTGTCTTGATCTACCAAGATGGCGAGAGTGGGCGCAGGCATAATTGTGAATGCAGATACTTACCGGGCCGGACATACAAGCACAAGTTGGTGTACAAGTTAATTCGTCGGGGCTAAATACGATAATTGCGTATTACACCCCACGACAAGATGACCCGGGCAAATTGGTTGGCAAGCAACAAGCTACGCAAAGCCTAGTTTTCCCCCCCCCCCCCCCCCCCCCCCCCCCCAAAAAAAAAAAAAAAAAAAAAAAAAAAAAAAAAAA